>PVJI01012973.1:25966-49490 GCA_004026765.1 Micronycteris hirsuta | reverse complement strand
ACCCCCGGCATGCACACTAGACTAGACCCCCTTCCCCACCCTCGGCATGCACACCCACCCTCGGCATGCACACTAGACTAGAACCCCTTCCCCACCTTTTCTTACTCACTTCTGTACTCAGAGCTCATGGTGCAGTGCTGAGTGAAACCCATGGGAACAGCCCAGAAAATGCCTGGAATGAACGAATGAGTGAATAAAAAGACCTAGATCTAAGGGTGTGTATTTTTCTAAACTTCACAAGCACTACCACACCACCAAAAATCTGAAGACAAATTTCAAATCAGCTTCTCCCTCACCTTTTGGAGTGAGCTGGAACCAGATATTTGAGAGCTGAAAATTGAAGAATTTGTGTCACATTTTGTAGGAAACTACAGACAGATTGAAGATAAAATTCATACCACTTAGTATCTATAAAAATATATCTTTGAAGCAACTGAGGACTTTTCAGTATGAAATAAGTCTTTGATATTAGGGAATTATTGTTCAATTTGTTACTTGTAATGACAGCATAGTGGTAGGTAGGTAGGCAGGCAGACAGGTAGGTAGATAAGTAGGTAGGTAGATAGATGCACACATTTGTTCATTAGAGATGCATACTAAAATATTTGTAAGTAAAATGACATAATAACCTGGATTATTCTTAAAACATTCCAGAAAAATAAGTGGAAATCATAGATAAAACAAGACTGGCAAAATGTTGGTGATTGCTAAGGATGAGAGATGTGTGCATGAAGGTTCATTATAAATTATAAATTTGTCTCTGAAATGTTTTCTGTAATAAAATGTAAGAATATACCCTCTCAGAGCTATGAGTAGTTTATACGTCTACAGAGTGCAGAGTGCCTCCCATATAGTAAGTGGTATGAAGCTCTATTAAACGCATGCATCTCATTTCTTTGCACTCTGATATTCACTTGCTTTTACAGACTTGGTCACACACCTGTTGTACACACTTGCTTATGTACAACGATGTACAGTAAGAACAAGAGTTGAGATAATAAGAATGACAACCAGCATTAAGCAGGCATTCACTCTAAGCCAGAAATGTAGTAGGTACAGTATCTTGTGCTACCCTCTCAGAAGTTTCAGAAAGTGTGAACTACTTTCAACCCCACTTTACAGATAAGGCTGCTGAGGCACTGAGATGTGACGTTTGCCCAGGGTCACCCAGTCTGTCAAAACGAAGCTGGAACTCAAAGCCATGTATGTCTGATTCCAAAGCCATGACTGGTGTAAACAAAATAAAAGTCATGGTACAAACAAAGCAAAACTGAAAGAATTTAAATACGCTCATTCAGTCCTCTCTGTTGGCTTGGTCCAGTGTGGAGCCCAACCCCTTAATAAACTTATGAGAGATATTTTTCTCTCCTTCCTACAGGTGAACTGACGTTAAATAAATGCATGACTCCTAGTCTCAGAAAAGTTAGCCTGCTAGGCTAGCAGTCTCTGCGTCAGTCAGTCTGATCAAAAATCTTACACAGGTAGATCCCTCTCTGCAGTCCACAGAAACGTAGCCCATGTCACAAAAATGTAGAACATGAAGGGGCCGCGGGCTCTATGTCATTTCCCTGCTTCTCATCATCTGAGCTGCCTTGAGTTTAGGGCTGAAGATGATTGAGGTACGAGCTGAACATCCCAGCCTCACCTGCCTCTCTCCCCACTGGTCTACCGCAGCTTCCATCTGAATAGAGAGAGAAATACCCTGCGAGTGCCCTGAGCACTTCTCCGGCGTGTTCGCTGCTGTCTCTAGGGCCTGGAAGGGTGTTTTCGCAACCTTGGCTGCATATTACAGTTCCCTAGGGCGTTTTAAAATCATACTGATGCAGGGCCCCAGTTCATGTCAATTAAGTGGAAGAAGTTGAATGGGCCAGGGATTCGCTTTGGTTTTGATTTTTGTTGTTGTTGTTGGCTTTTGGGAGAGTTTTTTTGTGTGTGTGATTTTTTTGTTTGTTTGTTTGATTTCTGAATGTACTAGGTTATTCCAGTATGCAGGCAGGATTGGTGAACACTGGCACAGAATAATGCCTGGCATAGAATAGGTATTTAATGAATATTTGCAGAATGAATGAATGAATGAACAAACATTCTTTCTTAAGAGGTACTTACTACATTCTTTATCAGTCCCAAACCTCCAGCATACATGCATATACCAACTGTGAGCTGCTTGAAAGTGGGCACTCTGTTCTATATATTTTTGGTTCCTTAGTTGTTGTTTGTTTTTTTAGCACATAATAGAATCTCAGTGTTTATTACATGAATGTGCCGTCATATATACTGAAGACAAGGAGCAAGAAGTATTGGACAGATGGAAAAGTGTGATATAAGTGAAGATACATGGAAAGAGCCCACTTTGGGGAGTCAGAGCTAAATTTGAATTCTAGCTTAATTACCCACCAACTCTGAACTCTGGGCAAGTTTCCTCATTCGTAAGTCGGGGTAAATTACCCATATCAGCATTATTATGCAGCTTAAATGGAAAGACAAGCACAAAAGTATTTAGCCCAGTGCCTAGTATATTAAAGACACTTAAATAATATTACCATCCCTTCTTATTTCCTTATCTTCCCTTTGGTAGAGAGCCAGCAAGGCTGATAAGCAGGATGGCAGAGAGAAAAAGAGAGAGAGGAGGGCAATGAGCAAAGAGTAGAAATGAGTCAGAGGGAAATCTAATGGTGGTTATGGAACTGAGAAATTTTATTATTAGCCACAGCCAAAGAAAACAAAATCTTGAGGCCTTGTTTTCCTCCTCTGCTCAATCCAGACACGTGACACAGCCATAAATTACTGTCCTTCTTTATAAGCAATGAATGGTAAGTGCCATGGATGCTAATAACAGCATTCATCACCAGGGAAGCAGCTCCATACTGACCTAGCTCGGGCCAAGCTTCCAGCCGTTTGGAAAATGCCCAAACACTATGCCACATGCCTTCTGTCCTAGTCGTTCTTAGAAGTAGGGACAGGGTGCTTTTGAGACATCCCTGACCAGGGAATCTGAAGCAGCTAGGTTATAATTCACTTCTGATGTATTAATTTGCTAAAAGGATGTGGGGACTCAAAGAAATTATCTTTTTTCTTTGCCAAAAGCTTTATCGTTTCCATTTGGTCCATGGCATGGGACAGGTTGCAGGGTGGGTAAAAGGATGCCTAGTGGTTGTAGGGAGAGGCTCAGGCAGAAGCCTGACACCAGGGGAAGGCAGAGGGGCCTCTCAAAGGCCTCTGGGCTCCAAAGGCTCCTAGTCATGCTTGACGGTGAGCCTCTGGAAGAGATACCCCCATCCCAGCCTGGGGGCCGGCCAGCCTGTGGAGGTTAGTCCGGTGGTCACCCATTTTCTTGATGAGTTTCACCTGCTCATCCAGGACGTGGTTCTGCAGGAAGTCACAGAGATGACCATCCACGGGGGTAGAATCCAAGGCATGCAGATTTAAAAAGGCCTGGTTCAGGTTCTTTCCAGGACCACAGCAGCTTCCATGGTGTCCTGAGTTTCACCCCACTCATCTTCGCAAGGCTTCAGCACATCCTGAAAGAAGGCATGGCCGCCACACTGGTTCAGTCCCCAGTTGGGGTGCGTTTCAGAGGCAACAGATCAGTTTCTCTCTCACACTGATGTTTCTTCCCCTCTCTTTCTGCCTTCCCCTCTCTCTAAAAATAAATTAAAAAGTTTAAAAAAATTTTTCTTATCCCATTTCAACATTTAGTGATATGAACAATTCTACTTTTAAAGAAATGATGTCCTGGCTGGTGTGGCTCAGAGGATTGAGTGCTGGCCTGAGAACCTAAAGGTTACTGGTTCAATTCCTGATCAGGGCACATGCCTAGGTTACAGGCCAGGTCCCCATTTGGGGGCATGCACAAGGCAAGTGATTGATGTATCTCTTGCACTTCAATGTTTCTCTCCCTCTCTTTCTCCCTCCCTTCCCCTCTCTCTGAAAATAAATAATTTTTTTAAAAAGGCTCAGCGGAATACCACATTAAAAAATAAATAAAATAGAGAAATGGTACTTGGTCTTACCAATACTAAAATTGGACACATTTTTTTGTAATGGATTGATCTACAAAACTGGGTGTAAATAAGGACTTCATCTTCAATTTTCCTAATGATTTACACAAGCTTCCACCTGCCTCGATAACATAAATTCCCAGTATCCACCTCTTGAAACTTCCCTCGTGCACTGATTTGACCAAAACTATGGGGTACAAGTGTCCCAAAATGGCAAGTTAGACCAAGGTGTAAGATGGTCCCAGAGCTTCTTCCAAGGTGTTATTGGATTAACTTCATCCTTGGAGGCCTGGGATAAATACCTTTCTCTGTGATCTTGAGAGCAAATATTGTTTTTTGTTTTTTTTAAATCTATGCTCTTTCCTCTCCCCCCCATTTTTTCTATCTACTTTTCTTATAAAAAGCCACAGTTAAGATTTCCTGACCTTCATCTACCTGGAGAATTGACAGAACCAAGGAAATCTCATATGCTGATAAATTCAAACAGCTAAGCTCTCGGTCTGAGGGAGAAAATACTTTAGCTCTGATATGGATCCTTTCTTGCTATTCTCCTCGGGCTTTCCTTTTCTCACCGCACTAGTGATACCTTGGCCTGGGCAAAAGTAGTCACCTGTGTAGCCTAGCTCAGCCCACCCTAGGACCACCTTGGGATTTTGAATGAAAAACATCAGAAGTGCACTTTGTTCCCTCTCTTTCCTCGGAGGGAAAAAAGGATCTTTTCCTTGGACCTTGAATGAGCACTGGCCGGCTCAAGGTCAGATTTGAGCCTTCACGGACCCTGAGTCACATAAATCCCCACCACAGTTTACAGACACTGGAGAATAAACAGTACAAGTGATAGGAGTTTAGAAATCCAGTTAATGTCCAAACACCTTTCAAAGGAATTGATTCTCCCTTGCCTGTCAAAGACATATTCTATGGATCTTTAGTTTTCAGTTAGTGTGTTTCACGCCAACATGCTGGCTCTCATAGACCTGGTAGAGTTTGCAAGAGCTGCAAGGTCTCTGGCCCCTGCCGCCTTTCCAGACTCACCTCCCACCACTCTTCCCTTGCCCACTGTACTCCAGCCACGCAGCTCCCTATGTCATAAGCACTCCACGATGTTTTTCACATCAGGACCTGTGTGCACGCTTTTTCCACTGCCATGGAGTGTTAGTGCTATTTATGGTCCCCCATCCCAACATCTACTCTGAACAAACACAATTATTTATCTGGATCTTTCATTCACTAATGCAAGTATTCTTGTCTGATTTGTGATTGTTGTGCTTTTGGTATTTAGAACAGTTATTGGCACATACTAGGTATTCCGTAAATATTTGTTGAGTAGATAAATGTTAGCACATTTGTAGTCTCTATTGAGAAAATAAGGCAATTGGGCAATTGGGAAGAAAGAACAGTATCACTACAATAATAGGCAGGGGCAGCTAGGAAAGGGAACACCAGCAGACAAGCTCAGAGGTCTCCTGGTCAGCATAAAGGCCATTGCTGGGTGTAGAGACTCCTTGTAACAATCTGGCACCAGTCAGAGCAATGAGTCTTCTCTTCACAAATGGCAAATTCATTTGCAAATGAAAATGAATAAAACTTTATAGAAATATGAAATTGCAAATGGAAATGGCTAGTTGGGGCCCTTTGTAGCAATTATGCAAAATACATTCATTTTCTTGTTTTCATATGCAAGTAAAAAAGATACTTTATTTTTGCAATTTACTCAGGGTAGCTTAACAAGGCTCAGAGGTTTGCATACATTTTGGCAGCCTGGTTCATCCAATTTTCCAATCAGCTAGAAGGACAATGTGGTTTTATCAAGCACCAGCATTCGTCCAATGTAGGAAGTGAGTTTACTTTGAACTCTTGATTTCTGTGTACTCCACGAATTGATAAATGTTATGGTCAATTATCAAAAGAAACTCTCCGTCATGACGTTGGGTTGCGTATATTGGCACAGTGGTAACAGAGGCATGCACATCCTTTTACATGCTGCCCTTGTTGCCCCCAACTCATCTCATCTCAATACCTTCAGGCAGCATTTCCATAGTCTTGTGTCTTAAGAGATGAGTTTTCAATCATAGTATTGGGTATATGGTGATAGTGTTGTTTATTTGTGGCAGCTAAAGCTGGGTATGGTAGTGGCTAAGATAAACATCCCTGGAGTCAGACAGACTTGTGTTAGCATCATCCCAGGTCTGCCTCTTGCTCCCCACAGGAGAGCAAGAGGAATATTGCTTACCCATACTGAATCTCAGTCTCCTCATGCATAAAATGGGCACAATAATGATAAGATGTATACATAGTGCCTGGCATACAACTCTATATTGGTGGTAGCAGCAAAGAGTTATGGTAAAAGCATGTCCAGATACACTGGAAGGAACAGAGATATTGAAGTCTACACAGACCCTTCTTACAGTCCCAGAACCAAGACTTGCTCCATATTCTTAGGCAACTCACTTGATGTCCCTGAGCCTCAAGTTTCTCATCTGTAAAATAAAGATGATAGCATCTAATTTTCCCATATTGCTTTTGAGATCAGTTTTGTGTGCTTTCATGCTTGTAAAGATTCCTACCCTGAGCTTGATTCATGAAACATACTAAAACAAAAAGGCAGTTGGTGGTGGTGTTACTATTGTCTGTACTCATTAGTCCCTTTGTGCCTTAGTTTCCTTATTGATAAAACATAATGATGATGAAAATCCCCTTCGAATGCTGCAATTTGTCCACTCTGTGATTCATCCCTCCCAGATGTAACTACTGCTGGGAGCACTGGCCTTCAGCCTGGACTCTCAGCTCCTGTCTTACCCTCTCCCCCTGTGCTCTCATTAACTACTACTCTTCACAATTAAATTCTGCAATGAATGTCGAGTACCTGGGTTGAAAGAATTCTAGCTCACCACTCAGTATAAATTTTCACCAACAGCCTTTCTAGCTAGATCATAATTCAGGGGCCATTAATCACCTACCTGGCCTCCAGGACCCAGCAGAGGCAGAGGAGTTAATAAAGACCTCTTAGAGAAAAGAAAAAGCATCACAGCCATTATGGGGAGACCTTTTAGTGACCATGGAGTGGCTTCAGACTGCTGGAGAGAGCTGTGGGTAATTAGAGACCTTAGGGCTAGGTACGGTATTGAATCTACCAAATGTAGCAGAAGTTACTGCCTTACATGAAGGCAGAGACAATGTCTGTCTATATAATCTAAAGTAAGAGCTGTTTGGCAAGAATGTCATTTTATATCTGTAAATGCCCCCCTCAACAAAACCAGCTGTCATAACAATTAAAATTCTACCAAGATAGATTAGTGTCTCTGAATCATTATTAGTAACTTTAATTAAGGTGATAATATTAATCCAACATAATCTTTTAAGGCACTTTATAACTTAGAAACTTCTTTCAGTTTATTATATTTATCTGTCAAACCAGACAGGCAGGGGATACATTGTACTCTCATTTTATAGAAGAAACAGCTGGGGCGCTGCATGTGTATGTGCTTTTCCAGGGTTCTCACAGCCACTCCGCGGAAGATCAGGCTTGAAGACTGAACAGCAAGCACATTCCCTGCATGAGCACACTGTTTACACTGAGGAAGAAGTTCAGGTCCAAGGGCAGTTAGGCACTGACAACAACAATTGAGAACGGTGGTAGGAGAGAGTTAAACAGAGGAAAGATGTGGCTCTCTCAGAAAGAAACTAGCTACAGTTTTGTCTGGAGACCGAGAAATATCGTAGATGCCTTTTGGTGCCATGTTTTGTGTTGTCTCGTGAGCAACAATCATGGTAAATTGGATAGAGAATATGTCCTGGTTTTCACAGACCTGTGTTTGCTTCTCAATGCCATCTTTTTTTTTTTTTTGAGATGTTGAACCTCAGTTCTCTCAACAAAAGTCTGGTGTATAACACCAACCTTGCTGCATATGATGAGGCTTAAATGAAATAATTTATGGAGAGTGATTGGCGCATAGCAGGCGCTCAAATAATGATACATATGTTTATTTTATTGAACTCTGCTCATCCTTAGTCTTTGCTTTATGCAACTATAATAGTAAAGGGCTCCAGTGAAAAAACCTAACTCAAACAGGAACCAAGTAAATACATTTATTGGCTGTAAAAGTTAAAACTTCCATTCTACATTGGATTCCAGGGCATATCTGGTGTTATTCTTAGGACAGAAAGAAATTCATGTGATGTAACAATGAACCCCCAGATATCTCGGTGGTTTAACATTCCGAGGATTGCTTCTTGGCTTAAGGCACAAACACTTGGTAGTTTCAGTTATCATCCCATAAACAGTCACTTTCCTTCCCCTCCCACTGTGATTGAGTGTATGCTCCACCCCACTGAAGTCGGGTCACCTCTGACTTGTTTGGCCAGTGCAACATTGGCAGACATCACATGAGCAAAGGCCACACACATGCATCCAGTTCGGCTTGGACTCTCACTCTCTTGTGATGTACCATGAAACGAACATGGCCAAGCAGCTACGGCCTGTACACCTGGCCCCAGACTGGGATGCTCAGACCATGTCTCATGGCCTGAATAGCTGCTGCTGTAAGGGGGATAAGAGACACAGGAAGCAGACCAAAACCCAATCTTCAGCCTAGATCCTGTGACAATAAGTGGTCAATGGTTAAACCACTGAATTTTGGAATGATTTGTTATGCAGCTTTAGTGCAGCAAGGCACACATCAAAGATGGGTTTGCTGCTGGTGGGAGGGGCCTCTGCTCTGCCAGGGGACACAGGCCAAGAAAGGGTCCGTCTCCTTTGTCTAACAGTTTGATTGCCGTGTAACGGACTTACAGTAAACGGCACATATTTAAATTGCACAGTTTGATACATTTTGACATATGCACCTCCACAATCACTGTCACTACAATCAAGACAGTAAGTGTCCATTGCTTCCCGGAGGTTAATCTGCAATCTCTCCCTAACTCAATCCTTGCCCCTCACCTCTGTCCTCAGGCAAACATTGACCTTACTTTCTGTTACTGCTGTTTGGTTTGCCTTTTGTAGAAGTTTTTATAAATAGAATCATTCATCTGGTATTCTTTTTTGTCTGGATTCTCTAACTCAGCATAAGTATTTTTAGATTCACTCCCATATTGTGTATCAATTATTTATTCCTTTAACTGCTGAGTAGTTTTCCATTTTATAAACCCAGTATAACATTTTTAATCCATTTATTTATTGATAAACATTTAGGTTGCTTTCAGTTTTTTACTGTTATGAATATTTGCGTAGAAGTCTTTGTATGGACACATGCTTTCATTTATATTGGGTGATACCTAGGATTCGAGTGGCTGGGTTACATGGTATTTGTATGTAACCTCCTCTTTTGGATATGCTATTCATCACTTCCTTGGAAGGTATGTCACTTCTACTCACAGAGTATCAACCTGACCTAGCCACACATCCCTGCCTCACTACAGAGGGCTTCAGAGTGTGGGGGTCTCCCCCTCATCAGGCTTTTTCTCTTAGCATCTTGGTTATGCTTTTCTCTCTGGTAACTTCATCCTTAGTTAGGCTTTCATTAAAAGAAGGTAACTACAATACCAGGCTAATATTTCACTAGATCAGCATCTTCAGGGAAAGGAAATACCTTTTTTTTTTTTTTTACATGTTTTATCAAAGCCCAGTGTTCATTCTCATTTTACTGACTGGGGTACCGTGATTATTCATGAACTATGACCAAGGAGATGAAATAAGCCGATTGTCAGACGGGAACCAGGAAACTGGATCAGCCCTCCTACATAATATCCTCAGAGAGTTGAGGAGGGATGGTTCTCCAAATAAAAAGCAAGAAAGAGCCTTCTGCCAAAATAAGGAAGAGAGAAGCAAATACACACTTAAATATACAAACAAAAAGTATTTATGTCTTTGTTTTGTACCAAGGGCCTCTCAGTGTTAAATTGAATCATGCCACTTAACCCAGTCTCCTCTTTCTGTCTTTCAGTGGACTTGGACGTTCACTATTACGTTAAAACAATACCAGATTTTGGGTTCATCCATCCATATAAAAGGAAATTAAAGCTATGGGGGTGTGAAAAAAAAGCAAAACAAGGCAGGATAAACCCTAAGTTTCCATCTACCTCTCAGATTCTATCAGTCTGTGGTTCTGCAAATCTTGTTCTATTATTTTAGGAGTCTATGATATTAACATTTCAGCATGCCTCGATTCTTGAGGCAGCATGCATTCCTGAGCAGTCCATACTCTAATCTTGTTACCGACTTCAGATCATGAGGTTGATACATCCCTGAGGACAGATTGACATTTCAATGCTCCTAGTTAGCAAAAACATGAACTGAGGAGGCTGCATTAACAAGCAAATAAATTTATGGTAGGCTGGCACTAAAATGGATCTCGCTGTTTGTCGGCAGCTTTTAAGAAGTGAAATATGTATGTGACCAATAGAATTGGGGGAGCTCTCTGTTCAAAAAGATCTTTCTCTTCTGTTTCCCTAAGATGCAGAGAGAAGGGAAAAAATGTGGCAGATACTATGAGGGCACTGCAAGGAATTCAAGGGACCTTTTATTGTTATCTTTCCTGCTCTTCCTTTAGCTGTTGAAGAACAGAATATACCACTAGGCATTCGCTTTGTTCTCCCCATAGATCCCGAAGGTTTCAGTCTACCACCTGCCAACAGTGACTACCTCATACTCAGTTTCTCAGGATTTCTTTTCTACAAGAGGGTAACATCTTGAAGCCCTTTGTTTTTATGAGAAATAGCCTTGAATACTGGGAATATAGGGCTTCAGCATTAGGAAATCTGAGCTTGAATCAGTGATCTGATACCAACTATCTGAACCCTTGAGCAAGTGGTGACAAGCCTAGGTGCGCTCATTTGTAACAGCTTTACTGAGAAGATTTAGTGAGCCATCATATATGGTAAGACGTTGGGGACAGAGGAACAGTATGATAAATGATAATTCTCTCCCATCACTCTTTGCTGTCCGTAAGGAATTTAAACAAGTTCCCTAAGGGGTTTTACATTTCTTTAAATAATTTTAGTACTAGGTGAGTAGACAACCCATGGAGGCATGCTTTAAGATTTAAACAGCAGCTCAGTATTCTCAGACTGTTTGATTTTGATTGGCACCAAAATCAACATGGTAATTAGACCAACTACATTTTCTGGGATAATCTTAACTGAAGAATCCACTCTTTTGTAATAAACGAACACGATGTTCTTTCTTTAAAAACCAGTATTTCAAAGTCTAAACTGTATTCAGAACTCATACATTGGAATAGTTCTTAATACTTTTTTGAGCATTGGGTGCTTAGGAGATATGATCACCTGGACTTACCCTTCCTGGTGCTTGATACATAAAAGGTCACTAAAATCTCATAACACGGGCCATATTGGGCATAGCAAGAACCATCCAACAATTCAGTAACCATAAAACATATCATGACTAACTTATCTATTTTATAAATGAGGAATTGAAGATCAAATGTATGAAACAATTCACCCTGAGTCAGCCATTTAGTAAGATATAGTGCTATGTCAATCAAAGAGAAAGTGGTAGATATTAAAGAACTCTGGAAACTGGGGGGAAAACATACACTAATCCACTATAGTGATAATTATTTTGACACAAGGTCAGCAAGAATTTTGGTAAGATGCTAAAGAGATGTCCCCTTTTCCAGTGTGGTTGTTTAAAAACATGGCCACAAATTCCTCTATGCATGCACCTTTGCAACATGACAGTGCAAATCCTCCCAATAGGAAGTAGAGTCTTATTTATCTACTGCTTAGGAATATTGAACTCCTTTAAATGTGCACTAGCCTGTGACATTCTTGCACCAAAAGACTAGATTTCATGTGATTTTTGAAGAAGGTCTCAAGAAGGCTTTCAGCTTTCTCTCACAATCTCTTACAACCCAACCCCATGTGCAGAAGCCTAAGGTAGCCAGGTGGGGAGGTTTCATGGAGGAGAACCGCAGTACCTAGGTTAACAGCCCCAAAGAACTGCTAGACATGAGTGAGGTCATGAGACACCCCCCCAATCCACCTACCAGTGTACCAGTCAATCAAATACATATTTAAAGGTCAATGAAACTCTTAAATTAGGTCATTTCTCACTTCTATACAGCCAACTCGTCCTCAAAACTTTTTACCCACAATAGTATTCAAAGTTGGTAACTTAATATAATAGAATACTAGAATTTAAAAGAACCCGAGAAGTCAGTAAGTGTGTGCATAGGGTGACTCTTGGTCCCTTAGTATTCACAAAATTATTTATATGCCTCCTTCTCATGTAGAAAGAAGTCCAGGTTTGTAACATGTGATCACTCAATAGAGAATCTCTAGTAATTTCTTCTTGAATACGTCTAGTCTTAGGATGCTCATGACTTCAGCGTCTTACCTGTTCCATGGTGGAGTAGGTGCTCCAACTGATTTAAAGTATTTCCTTATATTAAGAAAAGACCTGCTTTTTCCTATCTCCCGTTTATCAGTCTCTCATATTTAGAGACAGCTGTCATGGCTAACTTCTCTCCCATCACTAAACTCAATTCACATACCTCATGTAAGAATGAACACACACACATAGACACACACACACCAGTGATTTTTTTCCCCTGAGTTACAAGTTCCAAACCCTCCATACATTGGGTGCAAGAGTTGAAGGATTCTTGGTTATGCTTTGCTGTCCTCTTCTTTGAATATAAACTTGCAATAAAATGTGAGAATTAGCCTTTGAAAGGGATGTCCAACCCATGGCCCACGGGCCACATGCAGCCCAGGATGGTTATGAATGCGACTGAATGCAAAATCATAAATTTATTTAAACCTTTCTTGTGCTCATCAGTTTTCATTAGTGTTTGTATATTTAATGTGTGGCCCAAGACAACTCTTCTTCTTCCAGTGTCGCCCAGAGACGCCCAAAGTTTGGACATCTAAGTCATTCTCTGTGATCCATTCATTACTCAGAACCTTCCCATTTCATGGAATTCTTAGTAAAACTTTCAAATTTCTTGGCAGCCACATTCAAGTGCCATAGATTTTGTTTATAGGGATATTGAACAGGAAATTATTATCTGTGGAGAGTGGAATAAGAGAAAATGAGTTCATTTCTAAGTGTAAAAAGAAAAACTTCTGTTGCAGCAAAAAAAAATACTGTTTTGCTGCAATGGAACTTACCGAGGCTTTGAAAGACTGTGTGAGTTGCTGATGGGGAACTTGGGCTCTGGAGTCTGATAGAACCAAGTTTAATCTGGTTCTGTTGTTATCCAAGTGCTCTTGTGTGAGTTGTTTTGTTTGTTTGTTTTTTAACAGCTGAGTCTGTAATATACAGATTGCGATGATACCTGTATAGTATGGTTGTGGTATAAACCTTAACACAATGGGTGGAGCTTTCAAAATGTTCTTAATGGATGCTTACTTTCATTATTTGGAATTACACATAACTGGGATCGAATTATAGCTGGTGTTAGATGATTAAGGTATCTGAGAGCTAGTATAATTTGCATGAGTTTCTTAACCTATTTGAACATAATTCTTTATTTTCATGATCAGTTTAATACAACTCCATAGGAATGTTAATTTAATTGGAAGAGTCAAAAGTTGATAAAGCAGGGGAAAGAGCTCTGGGAAACAGGAAAACCTGCAACTTTGGCACAAGTTTACAGCAGATACAGTCCTTGCTCTCATGGATTCGTATCCAGTGCAGAAGGTGACCGAGAATGTTGTCATTTAGTACAAGTCATATAGGGAAGGTCACAGTGCTTTGGGAGCCTCTCTCCCAGACTTAGGGACATGATCGAGCAAGATCTTCCAGAGGAAACGATGTCTAAATTTATATGGGCAAGATGAATAAATGAGGGCCAGATGAAGAAATGTGTTGGGGGTGTGGAGCGGAAGCAGCGGTGCAGGAGTAAGGGAAGCCTTGGAATGAGAGAGCGTCTGGCCAATCTGAGAATTAGAAGAAGTCCAACATGACTAGGGCTACAAGTATACACGAGAAACTACATGAAGCTCCTTAAAATTATTATTGTGGTAGACCCTTCTATAGCCCTGTGAAATAAGGCCACCGCCTTCATTTCAGGAATAAGAAAACTGAATCCGAATTAAAGGCCATGACTTACATAAAGTTTAAATAAAAGAGCCAGGTTCGGAACTTGAGTATTCTAGTCCCACTGCCATTGTTCTTCCACTGACCAAGAGCTCAGAAAGAGGAGAAAAGTTTGAGGAGTCAATCCTCTTGACACCAAGATTTCCAGCCACTGGACTTGAGAGGTCAGGGTGTGTTGCGGATTTCGACCCGCAAAATCCATGGGGGGGACCGCCCCGATAGCGTGAATCAATCTTACTCAGAGACACGCTTGGAGATAAGAATCCGGCTGCCACAGGTCTTTCCCTCCACCTCCATCTTGGGAAAAGGACCTCGTGGGTAGCTTAGCCGGGGTTTTTATTAGAGGCTTTAGGACATATTTACGTTAGATTGATTATTCATGGGATTAAGCAGAACAGGGATAGGTTTACTCATTAGCAGAGCATTAGTATGTAAATTCAGGTTCAGTGGCAGACAGAACCAGGATAATATATTAAACAGGGCTCAGCAAGCCAGAATTTCTTAAGATACACCTTTGCCAAATTCCCATTAGAGAGTTTCCATTCCACAGACATGGTCCACACTTGCCCACATGGGAATCACACAGAGCTGCGCTCAAAACGCATAAATTCTGGAACATGCATGTTTACACGTGTGTGGAAAGAATCCCCACAAGGGTGGGCAGGTAATGACATGCCCTTGACACATACTTATTACTGCTAGCATGACGGAAACAGGAGTAGCTAAGGTCATCCTTTCCAGAGATCACTTAAAGCTCAAACCTTCTGGAGTAAAGGAATAGTCTTTGGCAAGCATGATTCTCAGGTGGCCCAGGTTCTCAGGAAACTTAAAAGAAGCTGTGAGAACAGAACAGGCAGGCTAGGCTGCACAGTGAGAAACATGTCTTTATACAATATCCTGAATATTTAGACCTGCTCAGCAACTGCAGTCCTACCATGAGTGATTACCGCTTTCTGGAACCACAAGTGGCCTTCCTGATAAAATTCAGCTCTAAGAAATTAAGGAAGAGGCCCTCATTTGGTTATTTAACAAGGCCATTCCTATCTCAGGACAGCAGCTCTATTGTTCTGTGGCTACCTCAAAAGACCCTCTCTGGAAAGACTCACAGGTTCTGTCCATGAGCCTTATCAGCCTCCCTCAGACCAGCTCATTTGCCTAATGGTGTCTCACCAAAGGCAGCAGAAAGCTCCAAATCTGAGCTGAGCAACTTCTCACTTTTGGCAGGCCCCAGGAACCCCCTTGGCCTCTGTGTTGGAGGCTCAGAATTCACGGGATATCCCATTTCTCCAACGCTTGACCTGGTTGCGGTCAGCCACAGACCTGAGAACTTCTTGGGATTCAGACATTCATCACCAACTGAGTTCTCCAACATTCTTGGGCTAGCATTGCACCTAATGATGCCACAGACAGCCTCTTTCTTCTCTCCTTATATTCGACTGTGACAGATAATCAGGGAATCAAGGCAACACTATGTGATAGGTAACAGTTTTCCAGTCAAACAAATCTAACAATCCTTCTGATAACTGGATGTTTAATCTTGTATGTCACTTAAATTTTCAAAGCCTTGTTCTCATTTATGAAACAGGGATAATAAAATCTTCCTTATAGGGAGGATGTGAATATTAGATGATATTATGCCAGAAAAAAATGCAAGACGTTAACTTATTTGGTCAAGAGATATTAAATGTGTTTTTAGTTACTATCAGTATGATTTTACTCTGAAGAAGAATAAACAAAGAGAGGTGCATGGAGTTCAATGACAATGGTTTGTTTATTTTCTCTCTAGTATTGATATTTGATAACTTTGATGTCTGAGAAATGTTTGTTTAAATTGAACCAAACATCTACAGAAGACCTTGGAAATTCAGAGAAGGCAGCTAGTTTGGAGTCAGGACACCAGAGTTTGCTTTGTGTGACCTTAGGAGATCTGCACTGGAGTCTAGCACTAGTGAACAGTATTTGACATTGAGTAAGTTACTTCACCTCACTAAGTGCCAATTAGTCCTGCAAAATGAGCATCATGCTCTCAGATATTTGGGAATTATGATCATGAAACAATACAACTGGAAGCCCTCTACAAAATAGAATACTTCCAACTCAGTAATGGAGCACAAATACATATTAAGATACTGAATTCTCCCTGTCTTAGGCACTCCACGTATATTCTTTCTGACCCCACTGTGGAGCTCTGTGAAGGAGAGCTGAAGATGACAAAGGTTAAGTGGCTTGACACATGTCACACAGTCTTACTCTATCCTTCCAGTCGCTTGGTCAATGTGGAAGGCACCCATGATGGCTCTCTTCCTCACCCTCCCATATCAAGTTCTTCTAAAAATTAGAGTTAGTTCTACCCTCCAAATACATCTAGAATCTGACTATATCCCATCACCTCCATTTAAGTCCCATTATCACTTGCCTAGCCTTCCATACATATGGCCTCCCTAACCATATCTCTTAGCTTTTGGAACTTCAGTTAACCTGGGTCAGTCCTCAAGTCCAAACATCCTCATGGTTTTCCATCACAGTCAGGAAGCTGAAGTCAAACAAAGGCCTGATGTGTCTGATTATTTTCTACCTCCAGGACCTTGAGTCGAGCCTCATTAGTCTCCACTCGGCTCACTCTGCTCACCCTGCTACTCCACGTTTTTGCCTTTCATTGGTGAGGACACACACGCTTCTGTGGCAGGGCCTTTGCACTTGCTCTTCCCTTGGTCCAGAACACCTTTCCTGACATGGCTCACATTTCCACTTTATCCAGGCCTTCTCAAACGTCTCCTCTGATCACCCCACAGAAAAAGCAACCCTCCCTCCCCTGCCACTGACCAAGTCCTTTTGTTTTGCATCTTAACACCTGCTGCCACTCGCTATGCTATTAGGTAAAATTTGAATGTATTTACTTTATACAACACTGGAACACAGCTCTGTGTGGACTAGGAATAAGTTTCTTTTACCCAAATTTATAGAATTACATGTCACACGAAATTAAATGTATTCTTTTTAATGCATAGTTAGATGAGTTTTGACAAAGAAACCTACTATAATCAGATGTAGAATATTTTTATCACCCCCAAAACCTCTGTTTTCCTCCTCCTCATCCCAGGCAACAAACTGATCTGATTTCTAGAACTATAGATTAGTCTTGCCTTTTCTAGAATTCATATAAATGGAATCACGCTGTATGTGCCCTTTTGTATCTGGTTTCCTTTGCCCAAAATCATGTTTTCGAGGTCCATTCATGTTCTTCTGAATATCAGTATTACTAAGTAGTATCCCATTGTAAAGAAGGGACCGCCATTTGTTTATCTAGGGACCTATGGTGGATGTTTAGGCTGCAGTCAGTTCTGGACTATTACGAATGAATCTGCTGTGACCATCCATGTGCAAGTCTTTGTGAATATGTTTTCTCTTTCTTAGGTAAATACTCTGGAGTAGGATTGCTAGGCTAACTGTGTGTTTAACTTGACTCTAAATCACTATTTTTTGCTGCTATATCGCCACTTTTTAGAGGACATCTGACATGTAATACGTACCAGATAAATGCTCACTAATTGAAAAGCTTCAAGAATTAATAGTGAGAGCAGCTATAAGTCTAGATCTCTCTGAGGTCCAAGCTCAAGCTCTGTCCACTCCTCCAAACTGACTGATCAGAGGAAAATTATTGATGCATAGCATCCGCCTCAGACGTGTGGGCAATGCCTGTGCGAGCAGCCCCCAGGAGTCCCGTGGTAAAACCGTTCATGATGGAGCGATCCTGAAACAAGCAATGTTTCTCTGGACTTAATGTTTAACAGGCCCAGACTGACTGTTTCCTTCCATCAGGGAGCTGCCATTATAATCCACAGACTTCTCCCTCAGTCCCTACCCTTGCAATCCCATTATCCTCCAGCCTGGAGAGGCAAGCGACTCTGACAATGCTGTCAGCACAGAGACTCGTGGAAGTATTAAATTCACCACCTGGTGACTACAATTAAAATTCCTCGCCTTTGATTTATTTTGGTTGGGGGAACAAAATCATTTAAGTTCTTGGAGATGGAGATAAGAGATGATATATGTCCCATCCATTTCCCTGATAGCAACACTTTCTGCTGCTAACACAGATGGAAAAGAAACTTCAATCACACCGACACTTGACTACCCGTAGAGAAGGAAAGATGAGGTGGTGAAGGCAAAAAAGGAAGAGAAGGAGTAATCCAGGGGAAGGAGATAATGAGAAATACACATGATATTTCTGGTAATAGGATTTAAACCAAAAAGAGATGTACAGCTGTTGGATTTGCAGAACTGTCTTTTCCACTAAGAATGCAGCCCCTTTTTTCACTCAATTTAATAGAGTCAGACATAACCTTGAATATGATATAATCTAGGGGTTCTTATTGTGAGGGTCTAAGGATAAGCTTGTAGAGGATTCACAAACTTCCTGACACTGAGGCAGCGGGACAGTAAGTGCACCTGTCTTTCCTCAGATGTGAAAGTCAGAGGTGTTTAACGACCACAGAAAGGTTAAAATAAATGAACTGACTCAGTAAACCCCTCCATTTTACAGTTAAGGATATTTAAATGCATCAAGATAAGGAACTTACTCATATTCATATTGCTGATCATATTTATGTCAGTCAAATTAGCACCCAAGTCTCGCGACTCATATTCAATCTGTTTGATATGCCGCCCTAATCTGCACACCTATTAGTAGGAGGTGTTATGATTTGGCCTGTATTTCAATCAGACCACCATAATGGCTCCTGGAGGTGGGCCAGGCAGGTGTCAGATTCCATTTGACAGATGGCAAAAAGAAGCTAACACAGTCAACCTACTTCCTCAAGATGTACGTAGTAGACCTGCATTGGTGTGGCAGCTTCAGGGGTCATGATTCCAATCCCCCCTTCTACAGCAGGTCCTTTTACCCCATGCATCTTCCCTCATCTCCAGCCCTACATAAGTGTGGGTGTCTCACTCAGGCTTGGGCCTATCTGAATATGCCCCTCCTTTGGTGATTCTGATTGGCCCAAAAGGTGGACACGTGATCCAAGCTGAGCCAATCAGAAACCTCCTCTGGAATTTTTTAAAACTGAGATCGAAAGTAGTCCAAGATTGAGAAAGACACCTCAGATAAGAGAGGTCTTCACAGAGAAGACCAGAAAAATAAGACCTACTTAGACAAGAACTGGGCAAGGGGGGAGACAATACCAAAAAACAGTGTTTTGATCCCTTGGATTTTTCTCCCCAGGGCTTACTTTTTTAAATCATTTCCTTATCTGTGAGATTTCTGAGTATGCTCTTAATAACTCTCTTTTTGAGGAAGGTAAGTTAGAGGGGAATGTTTGGATAAGCGAGTTCCAGTTGGATATCCCATTTGTAAATGAATGTGCAAATCAGGTGACCCAAGAAGAGGCCTAGTCCCTTGGACACATTTTTCTTTTTTGAGAAAGGCTGTGATTTCAGTTAAAACAACTACCTCTACACTTTCAGTGCCAATATGAAGCAGAAAGGTGCCTGAGGGAGTTAACCATTCTGCTGCACGCAGGATCCTTGAAAAAGAGCAATTCGCTGTTCTAATGTCAAAGTTGCCAAAAGGGTTTCTCGTCCCTTTTCTCTCTTCTGCTCCTCACTCCCTTCCAGTACTCTTCCCCTAGATCATCTTCGAATATCCATGGAGTTCTGATGCCCCCTGCTGCTGGCTGCTGGCTTCTCGCCTGCTGCAAGACCCACGCACCGCCCTGGTTGCGGGCATCTCCCACTCTCCGTGCCTTCTGCCTCCACATCATCTGTGCTAGTTCTTTCTTCAGTCATATTATGGTTTTCTCTTATATCCTCTGAGTGTCTGGCTCTATTTCCTCGCCATTTTTCTGTGCCACTTGGGTCTGATTCCCTACATCTTTGTTCCAGCGTTTTTCCACTTCTCTTTTTCTCTAAACTTCAGTTTCTGACTGTGCTCTTTCTGACTCAACCTATATCTCAGTCCCCCTCTTAAATCCCTGCCTTCCTGTCTTGCTCTAGTCCACAGGCACAGCTTCTGTCACACACCCTCGTCCATTCTTCGGCGGCATGTTTACATCCGCAGAGAAACACGTGACATCTTCCCCTCACTGTCCTAAGACAGTTTAACACGGAGGTGGTAAACCTCACTGAACAGTGGGGGAGGTTAGCTCTTTGCACAGAAGTGTCTGTGACTGAGAAACAAATTGCTTTTGCTAGGTTCTAGAAAGTTAGATTTCTTGTGCAGCCTTCACCACCGACTTGTGCTATGACATTGGACAATTATTTTCCTTTGCTGAGCATGAGGTTTTAAAGATGTATGGGTGGTGGGGGGCCAAAGTTGGGATGGGGATAAGTATCAGAAGACCGTGGGCCACCTGCCAGATGAGAGAAGGGAGCTATGGTTCTTGATTCTTGGGCTCTGTGTGAGTGGCTAGTACTTGTCACGTCTGTGCCTCTGGGGTCCTCTGTATGAGGTGCCTGCTCAGGAGGTCCAGACAGACAGATTCTTTTGTTAGCACATACGACTAATATTCCAAGACAACCACTGGCCTGAGTTTGTTTATCTGCCAGAGTGAGTCATCATGAGCATTTGAGATAAACACCCAAACAACCTAACAAAGTGTGTCTTCATCCGTCAGGGTTCAGAGAAGGGAGAACCTCCCCAGTTAAGGAAGAGCATGTGACTCGTAATAGTCCCCATGACTTCCCAAAGGAAATTGCTGACGTGAGGGTAGCCCAGGAGGGTGTGTATCCAACGCGACTGTATCAGGTGCACTGAACACCTGGTTTTCCCATAATGCTCACAATCATCCTGAAAGGTGTTATTTTAGGATAAGAAAACTGAGCTTCATGGAGATTAGCCAGTAAGTTGACAGCCAGTAAGTCTGAGGGAAGTTTAAAGCTTTGTCAGGTACAGAAACTCAGGGAAGTGAATGAAAAACACAGGCGAGTCATGAGGAGACCGTGGCCAGACTCTTTACTTCCCTGAGCTGAAGTTCCTCCATCTGCAAGATGGGAGAAACTCACCTTCTGGTGTTCTAGTGTCTCATCAGGTTGTAACACATTAAGGTTCTGTCACTCTGTCTATCACTCACTACCTTCCCTAAGATACATTAATAGGAGGTAGGATCAAAGTGTAAGCTAAAAATTAAATCTAACTTTGGTTGCAGAGAAATGTGAAATTTACCTATAGCGGTTTTCTACTGATGCTAAATTAAAAGCGTGATCTGACATCTTTGTAGCAGAAGTGGATTGACAGATATATTCTTGGCTTTAAAAATGTGTTTTTCGGAGACAGACTCATAGATGGAGAACAGATGACAGCTAGTGGTGGAGGGAGAGGTGAGGGGTGGAGGGACTGAGCAAAAAAGGAAAAGGACTCCTGGACATGGACAACAGGGTGGTGATTGCTGGGGCAAGGGGCTATAAGGGGACTAAATGGTAATGGAAAAAATAGTAAAGATTATCTATTTTAAAATGTGTTTTTATGTATGAATAGAAATGAAATGATAAGAATAGTCTTCTGTATCATCTGTACAGTTCATAAGGCCTTTGCCATTGCTGTCCAGGTTCGTCACGACTTGTTCCTGGTCCTTTTCAAGTGTATTTGATAGCCAGTTTTTCTACTACACATTAGTTTTCCCATACTATCAAAAGAGGCTCAACATAATCTAAATGCTGTGCTCCTTCGAGGTTATGAACTGACAGATCCACTACATGGCTGATTCATTGTATTGCATTTGAAAATGATGTATCGATTGGTATAAGTTACAAGCAGGTCAAAGCCGAAGTTAAAATCTATCCACCGCTAGCAGTGTTCACCATCTTTGTCAGGCTTGCTACCACACCTCACGCTTCTTCCTCCTAGTTCCTCTTCATTGACTTCTTGAGGCCCCACCTCGCTGTCTTGTTCTGCTGGGAGCATAGCAAGCCACTGCTGTTTATACACAGAAGGCAGCCATCCTGAAGGTACTAGAGAATCTTGTTCAGTAATTCTTGCAGATGCCAAATCACAGATAATATACTGTAACCGTAAATGTCCACATACTGACACGAATAGTTTTCCTGCTTAGTTTCAAGGAAGATCATACCTTCAAAATCTTCTCTCCTCTTAGAAAACCAGATGTCTGTTTCAGTCAAAAGCTGTTTTAAAAATCTACTCCAAGAAGATACAAGTTGAAGGAACATCCACTTTTTAAGAGCTGTGTATACATCCATCTTCACTTGCACCACAAGTAAGTTAGATGAACCAATGAGCTGTCTCATGACATTTATACTGAACTCTTTAAAAAGTTCAACATCCTGATGAGTCATCCAATTGTTTAGAAGCCATTCAAGGCATTTTTTTTTCTGTACAGAATCTAGTCCATAGGTCCCTTCCGATGTGCAATAGCCACCTACTGCAGTTTTCACATTAATTGTTTCCTTCATTGTCTCCCCACACTACTGTATGTATCAAACCATCCAACTGTAGCATCCAAGCTGCTGCCAAAATGACAATAACTCACCTGGGCTTCATTAAGACATCAGCTCAATATAGTGACCCAAATGCAACCTGCAATACCTCAACATCAATATTCTGGTCAGGAATCTGCAGTTGAATAACACCCATCCTGGATTCTTTCCAAGAACCACTGAACATAGTACAAGAGTAACCATATTGACATAAATACATTTCATGTAAGCTCCACTCTTCTCGAGCACAGCTCATTTTATTTTATTAATTTTTGTTGGATTTATTGGGGTGACGTTGGTTAATAAAAGTACATAGGTTTCAGGCATACAATTCTATCATACATCATCTGTGTGCTGTGTTGTGTGTTCACCATGCAAAGTCAAGTCTCCTTCCATCACCATGTGCCCCCCCTTTACCCTCGTCTACTTCCCACCACCCCCTCTCCCTCTGGTAAGCACCGTACTGTTGTTTGTGCCTATGAGTTGCTTTTTGTTTTGTTTTTGCTTGCTTGCTTTATTTATTTCCTTGTTTGCTTGCTTGCTTGTTTGTTTGTTTTTGCTTAGTCCTTTCACTTTGTTCACCCAGCCTCCTAACCCCTCTCCCCACTAACAGCTATCAGTCAGTCTGCTGTACCTATGAGTCTGTTTCTGTTTTGTCCATTAGCTTATTTTTTTAAAGTTTTTATAAATATATTTTTATTTTTATTTATTTTTTAATTATTTTATTGTTCACTTACAGTTGTCTACATTTACCCGCCACTCCCAACCCCAGGCAAACCCACATCCCTCCCTTGTTTCCACCCTCCCCCTTGGTTTTGTCCATGTGTCCTTTAGAGCAGTTCCTGAATACCCTTGTCCCCATTATCCCCTTCCCCCTCCCCTCTGGTTACTGCCAGATTGTTCTAAATTTCAATGTCTCTGGTTATAATTTGTTTCTCTGGTTGTATTTTGCTTGCTTACCTCACAAGCGTCTTGGCTGTGGCTGATCTGAGTTCCCCAGTAGCTGATCTGGCCTCGGTGCCTTCTCTCATGA
>PVJI01012973.1:0-25866 GCA_004026765.1 Micronycteris hirsuta | reverse complement strand
CCCCTTCTTGCTTGAAAGGTCTCCTTTGAGAAATCCACTGACAATCTTATGGGAATTCCTTTGTAGGTAACTGTCTCCTTTTCTCTTGCTGCTTATAAGATTCTTTCCTTATTCTTGATCTTGGGTAATGTTATTATGATGTGCCTTGGTGTGTTCCTCTTTGGGTCCCGCTTCTTTGGGGTTCTCTGAGCTTCTTGGACTTCCAGGAAACCTATTTCCTTTTCCAGATTTGGGAAGTTCTCATTCATTATCTGTTCAAAAATATGCTCAATTTCTTGGTGTTCTTCTTGTCCTTCTGGCAGCCCTATGATCCGAATGTCGGGTCATTTACAAATGTCTCTGAGGTTCCTGAGGCCCTCCTCATTTTTTTGAATTATTGTTTCTTCCTTCAGATCCACCCCATTGGTTTGAGTCCCAGCTTCCTTTTTTTCCCTATTGGTTCCCCATAAATCTTCCTCCATTATCTTTATCATATTCTTCATTTGTTCAATTATTTGCGTCCACCTTTCTTCCAGTTTTGTGAGCATCCTGATTACCAGTGTTTTAAACTGGGCATCTGTTAATTTGGCTATCTCTTCATCCGTTAGTTGTAATTTGTTCTGATCTCTCATTTTGGCCATTTTCATTCTTTTTTATCTCGGCGCACCTGTCAGAGTCTTAGGTGTTTGTCAGTGCCTGGCAACCTGGGTCGCTTTTTTATGACGTTTCCTCTGGGGGTGGGGCCTGGGAGGGAGCAATGGCGTCTGCCGTTCACCGCCACTCCCTATCACCCTCTGCTCCCCAGTTCCCCACTGCCTTTTCCGCCAGTCTCAGCCCTGCTGGTTCCCACTGGCCTCTCCGGTTACGCCGCCGGCCTGTGAAGTTCACCTGTTGCTCGGAGTAGTGTTTTGTTTAGGCGCTCCCGGGGTGAGTTCCTCCGGGCAAACTGCCTCTCACTCTGCTCCTCCACTCGATTCTGCCCCGCTTACCGGCCTGGATGTACGTCCTCCCCAACTTCCTGGGTGTCGGACTTCCCTTCAGTTCGATTCTGTCCATTCTGGTTGTTTATTTTTCACTATTGAGTTCGTTGTTTAAGCTCTCTGGTTGTGAGCAGCGGTGCAGTGCGTCCACCTACGCCCCCATCTTGGCAGAAGTCCCCATTAGCTTATTTTTGTTCACAAATCTTCATGTCACTATTTTCAGCACTTGGAAATAGTATTTGATAAATATATTTGGATGTACTCTTCAGTTTTTTTCTTCGAGGGTTGTTGAGGAGCCGCCACTGCTCATCCCCTTCCTCCTCATTCTCATCTGTCTGGGATTTGGGGTGACAGCAGCAGAGGGGTCCAGGGCTCTGCTTGCACTTGAGGTTGCCGGGCAGTAACAGAAGCTTTGGCCAGCCCAGCCGCGCAGTCACCGGGGTCTGGCCTGCAGACGCAGTGACCCCACCACCTAGAGCCGGGCTCCTGCTGGGCTCGGGATCCTCCCTGGTGGCGCAGTACTCTGTTGGGGGGCTACTCAGGAGGCCCAGGGGCCATGGCTCCTTGGGGTTTCAAGGAATGCAACCTGCCTCCCACCATGGCCTGGCCGCTGGTCCCCAGCAGCCTGGGTGCCTACGTGGCCACTTTGTCACGCGCAGCCCAGCCGCTGCAGCTGAGACTGCCGCCTCTGTCCCTGCCCTGCGCATCTGTGCGCCACAGCTCCAGACCACAGCTCCTTGCCTCTTGCTTTCACAGCAAAACCTGTTATCAGCTTTTGATTTCCCACAGTGATTAACATCTTGCCATTTTAAATGTGGTAGATACTGTTTTTGTTTTTGTTTTCTGAAGGTAGAAAAAATAAAGGGAAACAACTGAAGAAAGAGAGGCAGAGGGGCATATAAAACACAAAAAAGAAGGAAAGAAGGGAAGAGAAATATTAAAAAGTTGTATTTTTATTACAGGACTCGGACTCGTTTAAGACATAAAACATGGTTCATTATTAGTGCACTTTTTGACTTAAATGCTCATTGCAGAGAAAGAGGACCAAAAATATGGAAAGGAGGGGAATTAGGAGCCAAGTGACTGTCAAATTTGGAAAGACAGTTTCAAATGTCTCAAGTCAGAAAGCAATTCAGTAAGAAAGTAGCACTTGCTTTGCAGGGTTATGCCTTTGCAAACACCTTTTGTAGGTGAATGTTTATCCTGCAAAGCAGGATGCCTCTATAGCCCAAATACACTCTTTCCACCAGCGTCAGGGAAACCGTTCCACATGCTGTAGCCCCTGGTGGTGCCATTCCCACTGTTGTTATCATCGCTTTCCCACAGCACAGCCTCCAAGGACAGATGCTAGCAATCGATACCAAACACCTCACACTTTAAGCCCATCAATGAAAAGGCTGTTACTATAACAGCAGCTATTTTATATGGCTACTGATTTCTTTTAGGCCTCCCAGACCCAAAGGTAGGAAATAATAACTGGTCATTTTTCATCGAGACAGACAATACAGGAGGGCGATTGGAGCCTATGCAAGTGCTGCCTGGAGAAAAGATATACACCTCCCTCCTGGGAGTTTTCTGTGCCCATGTAAAACTGTAACCAAGCGAACAGGGGCCCGTCCACGTGGTGCCTTGAGGCATGACCCAACAATTAGTATGGAGAGAAATAGGTTTTTATTTACCGCGGTGAAACCTTGGGGTTGCCAAGAGCACTTCTGCTCAGAGCCCTGTTCTCCCACAAGACCCAGCACTTCCTCAGCTCCCCAAAAGGCTGCAAGCCAAAACCAAGCCCAAGAGTTCCGCGTGTCCTCGTCTGTGCTTATGCCAGCTGTGCAAACAGATCTCCATCCTCTCTGGAAAGTGCACTTGTGGGTTTCATAGTCTCCGTCCTCTTGCAGCTGCTCTCTCTTTTAGGGTCTGGGGTACGTTGCCCTCAGCCTCCATGCTATAGTCCAGGAATACATGTGCCATGTTCCTGCAGCCTGGGCTGACTCACCACATGGCTTCACATGACCCTCCAAATGAGGCTCTGTGGCTGGTAAAAAGTCAGCATCATCCTCATTTCACAGATGGGCCAAGGGGAGAAGCTTATTTCCAAAGAAAAAACTAGATGACTCCATGGAAAGAAAGAAAGAAAAGAATAAATGGATAAGTAAATGGATGAGTGCATAAATGAATATGTGAGTTAAACCATCAGTGAAGGACAGCATGAGTGTTTCTGATACAGCTCTGAATGCTGCAGATACAGATGCTGAAAGGAGGTAAAAACAAGCGGAATGGAGCAGAGATGGCAAAACCAGATAGGTCAAAAAGATCAACATCAAAATAAAGCCACATCCAGGAAAACCACGACTATTATTAGCCTGCAGTTTCCCAAAAGTAGCATTCGATTTCTTGTAATTGACCTGGTGCATTGAAAATGTCCAGCCATCCTGCCAGTTTCTTACCTGGTGCTTCCTTTGAGGCTCATGTAAAAGCGTCAGGCCCCACATGTGGACAAGAGCAAATACCTGCTCCGATCCTTTTAGCCAGACTGTGCATGTGTGTTTCTTCCCAGCTGCTTCTGGTTGTCAGTCATGTTCAGATCTTCTACTATAACAAAAATTCTTATCCTGGAGAGAAAGCAATACCAGACCGTCTTTTATACCCCATAAAATCTGGCATTTTATGGTTTCATAGTAATACAACCAGCAATTATAAAAACAATATTATGTCTTTTTTTTATCTTTCCACTGGCAAAGAGTTATGGTTAAAGATATGTGCATTTTCTTATTTAATCTTCACAATATCCTTAGTATAGTAGATAAGGTTATCTTTCTTTGAGAGATGAGTAAACTGAAACTCACTGAGATTACTTACTTTTCCTTTGTCCTCACTTCTCAAATACTTTGTGAGTGTTAGGTCGGAATTGCTCAAGAAACCAGGCAGATGCAGCGAGCTGAGCAGCAGGGTTTATTAGAGGGGAGTAAGAGGGAAAGTGGAGCCAACCTAGGGAGGTTGAGGAGCCAACCAACAGAGGTTAGGACTCGCTCAGTTGTTTTTAGGGCAGGATTTTTAAGCGCAAACACCCGTGAAGGGTAACTGGTTGGGATGTCAGAGTCTGATTGGCTAGAGCCGATTGCTGGGTGCCATTTCTGCCGGCCATTGTTCCTGATACATCTTGTCCGGTTCAAGTTAAAGCTGCATCCTGTTATGCCGGATAGGCTGACCCCAGACCCCAATCTTAGCTGGCACCTATCTGTCCTGGGTAGGGTCAGCAGGCAGTTTCCCAGGAAGGCATTTTCCCAGGCTAGTTTCCCATGGAATAGTTTTCCACCTGGTGATTTTCCATTCCTGCCAGGCCTACCTAGGTCTGTCAGTGAGTTTCCTCTCTTTCTTCATTCTCTTTCCTCCTATATTAGAAACTACTGGTGGACACACATATCTGGTCCTTCTTTCCTCTGAGCCCTTCCTAGGCCTTTCCTGTTAGAAGAGCCACATGACATGTGCCATTTGGGGACATAAAGCGTTTCATTGATGCTGTAAGTTCCTCCGGTGCCCTTTCCCCATCTACATCTCATGCCCCCTTCTTCCCTTGTTGAAGCCTCATGTTAAGAAAATAGAGTCACAAAACCAAAGCTGCCTGGATATCTGGGCTAATATTCTCCAGAGAGGCATGGACTTTATATAGTGAGAATTAAACTTTAGTGGTGTTAATCCTAAAACCTTTAGACGTTGTCTGTTAATGCAGCGTAACCCATTCTCACCTGATAAACGTACACGGCCCTGTGAAGAACGGCAAACCCAGTTCTGGCCCCTAAGCAACCCCCCTAGATAGGAGTCACTGTACCCACACTTTCCAGAGTTCTTTTTCTTTTTTCAGTTTTCTACATTCAGTACTCCCTTGGTGAGCTCCTGCAGACCATTAATCATGGCCCTGTAATCATCTCTGGAAGTGAACTTAAAATTCAGTCCCTAATCAATATTCTCCCCCTGGCTTCCCTACTCCTGCTCCCTTCCCGGGCAGCACTGAAGTAAACAAGCGAGGCTGTCCCCAGGTGACCCGCACTCCAGGCTGCAGCAGCTGCCAGATCCCCTTCTACACTATTGCAGACCCACCGAGTTAGGAAAGACAGAAAAGGCCATACAGTTAGAAGATGTGTTGTAAATTTGAACACCTCTGCAGCTGGAGAAGGTATCCTGTGGCAGAGTTAAGGAGGTGGGAGAGAGAATCCCCTTAGTCCGATGCTTGTCTGCTGCCTACAGCAGAGCTGCAAGAAAATGCTGTTTCCCACACTCACACCCCAGGGACAAGGCGTTCCTAGTTCACGAGACATCTCTTTAACCTTTAGCATTTCCACCTCTTTAGGTAGCTCTTCATTCTCTTGTGCCTATATATTCCATCCGGGGCCCTGACCATGCCATTTGAGAGTCAAACAAAGAAATGTGCTCTTCCTCCCCATACTAATTCCTTAAGAATTTGAGAAAAGTTGCCATATCTTTGTTAATTGACCATGGAATGCCCATTCCACCCTAAACCTTCTCATTTTACACATAAGAAAATAACCTCCAGAGGGTGGGAAACACAACCAAAATCACACAGGTAATAACTTGTGAAGCTTCTGACTCCCAGTCCAGGGTTATTTGTATTTATTTATTCATCTGTTAGCCAAAAACTACATTTAAAACACCGAATATATACATAACAGTATAATGCAGAGTAATACATGGCTTACGATTTGAGTATGAATCAGCCTCTGCCATGGAGGAGCAAAAATTCCAGTAAGGCAAGTAGCCAGTTGAAACTTCTATAGTTAGAAGGAGGCAGGATAGATTATATTTATGAAGTGTCTTGTACATGTCATCCATCAACAGGTACTTATCATATATTATTTCATTTAATTTTTAACTACTGTAGTCCCCTACCCTTATCCACAAGAGATATGTTCCAAGACCCCCAGTGGATGCCAGAAGCCGCAAATATATACTATATATACGCAAACCCTATATATACCATGGTTTTTCCTATACATACATACCATTGGTGAAGTTTAATTTATAGCGTAGACATAGAAAGAGATTCATAACAATAGCTAACAATGAAATAGGACAATTATAACAATACACTGCAGTAAGGATTATTGGAATGTGTTCCCTCTCTGATAACTGGTCTAGTAACTGAGATGGCTACTAAGTGAGTCACAGCCATGTAGCAGGTACCGTGGAGGATGAAGGAATGGTTCCCGGCCTCAGTGGGCTGGAGCAGGATAGCAGAAGATTTCGCCATGCTCCTTAGACCAGCAGAAGATTTAAAACTCATTAATTTTTATCTCTGTGTTTTGCAGACAATGTTTTCGGACCACTGCTGCCCTCGGGTACCTGAAACTACGGAAAGCAAAGCTGTGGATAAGAGGGCTGCGGTACATTCTAAGGTTGGTGGTATCACCCCATCTTGCCGATTGGAAAGCTGAAAGCCTTATTCTTGTTTTCTATTGCTGTCTATCAGATCATCCAATCATACTAGCATCAAACCCTTTTATTCTGCTCAGGGATTCTGTGGGCCAGGAATTAGGACAGGGATCACTTGTCTCTGCTTTGTGATGTCTGGGGCCGTGGGGAAGAGTTAAATGGCTAGAGGCCGAAACCATCAACAGATTTCTTTACCGACAGGTCTGGGGCCTGAGCTGGGATGAGTTGAGGTTGGGTTCGGATGGGACTGTCTGTCGGAGACACCTACCTGTGGCCTCTCCACGTGGCCTAAGCTTCTGAGGGCAGCCAAGCTCCACTGACCTAGCATTGGAAGTCAGGCAGTGCCACTCTGCTCTTTTCTTTTGCTGTCTATAAAGCAAATGTGAATTAACTTAGAAATGAGACCCCAGGTTGTAATGGGGAAACGGCAAAGTCACACTGCAGAAGAGGCTGTGGGATGGGAGACACAACTGTGACAAATACTCAGAGTTCACGTTTTATGGCAGCACACGGTGGAAGCTTGGGTGTGACTCTAGGCCAATCTTGTTCCGGCAGAGTTTGCTGTGAGGCTTCAGAAGATGAGTAGACAGATCTATTAAAGAAGGCTCCATGGAGGAGAAAGTGCCATTTGGAATGGGCTTTGAAAGAGAAGAGAGATTTGCACGTGGAGAAAATAGGCATCCTAGATATGGAGTAAAGTGTGACTAAGGTCACAGGGGCAGCCGTCATGTACTTCCTCCCCCCACTCTGGGTCCTTTTCTGTTCCAAACCAAAAGATATGCATAATTTATCCTCCCCCAACAGTGAACCAGAGCTCTAGGCATTGCAAAGTTATTGTGACTAAAAGCTGGCATTGTTTGCCAGATGGCAAGGTCCCTAGATGGCTACTGTCCATTACACAGTTAACTGAGCCTATGACGCTACTCAGCTACAGGCAGACAGAGAACAGGGCTGAATGGAAGGGAAAAAAAACTCAGCTCTATTTGTGATGCTCAAGGAGGGCTGAAATTCTCCACACCACGGCACAGTGTGACAGCAGTTACAGCCATTGCTGTGCAACAGTGGCCTTTTGCATCTCCGAGTAACTAAGATTATCTCAGGGAGCATTTGGCATGACGATTTTATGATATTTTGTGGGCTGATGGTAGCCCATACTGAGGGAGTGAGGCAAAAATCAGGTTAAAGTTAAACCATAGACAAGACCTTCACAAAGATTTTATGAGCTCCAAAATTGTACCAATTTCCATGGTCTGTTTTCATCAATTCCATAATCTTTCCAACACATTCCAATAGCCACTGACACCTGTGTCAGAGCCCATTATGTGACGCATGTACCTTATTACTTGTTTATTGACTATCACCCCCGTGAGAATGTGAGTGCCATGTGGAGCGTCGCTCGGTTCTGTATCCTCAGCACCAAGGATAATGCCTGCATGTGGTGGTCACTGAATGCTTGTTAAATAAGTCCGTCCCCAAGGAGGAGGAAGGCGGGGCTGACAAACTTGCTGCTACGACTTTCGACTTTCCCCTTAGTCTTGGGAGGATACATCTGACCTTGTAACCTTGTCAATGAGTTCTGATTGGCTTTCTTACCACCCACACCCCAATTCCAAATTCTACGGAAAAAAACGTGACTTCAGACATATTTGGGAAGAAATCCAAAATATACTTAGCTATGTGACCTTAGCCCACCATGTAGCTTTCTTGAGCTTTAATGTCCTCAAAGGTACTTTCATCAGAAGGTCTTTGTGAGGATCTAGTCAGGAAGGTTCATTGAAGGTGACAGTGATTCAGGGGGCTCAGCCACCCGGTCTGCCAAACCCCACGTTGCCTGCTGCCAAGCTTGGATAAGGAAAGGAAAATGAAAAGGAGAAAGAATAGAGAAGAAGCAAAGAGAAAAAGGAAAAAATGAACAGAAGGAACAGGAAGAAAAGTGAGAGAAAGAGGCCAGGAGATAGGAAAAGAAATATATACAAAATGAAAATAAAAATGAGAGCAGGAGAGAGAAAGGAAAGATGAGTAGGGAGGGGGTGAGAGGTGAGGAAGAAGTAAAAACTGGGGAGAAAAGAAGGGATAGAAGAGAGAACGGTGGAGGAGGGACATGAGAAAGAATCGTATAAAAAGGTGGGGGAACAATGCAGTGACAGCAGCAAGAAGAGGACAAAGCAAAAGAAAGAGAAAACTGGAAGAAAAAAGTTAGAGAAGATTGAGGAGGAAGAAGATAATTAGGAGAGACAGGGAAGAAAGAAATGGAAGAAGGAGGATCCCAGGAATCCCAGTGTGAAGGTCACTCCCTGGCTCCAGAATCCTGACTGTGGACCCACCTGTAGGAGTATTTGCCCCTCTCCCTGGTTGTCCTTGCCTGGGCCGTCCCGACAGAGGAGCTCTAGCCAGCGAAGAGGCAGAGCCAAGGTCCCCAGAGAGGGTGGGCACACATACCCCGGAACTAAACAACCCTTTAGGCCATGCTCCCCAGCCCCTCTGTTCGAGCCTGACAATTAGCTCTGTGTTAATGGAAGGAAGCAGGCTCCAGCAGACACCATCAGTCCCGACTTACGGGGATTTATTCAGCCTATTACCATGACTCGTGCTTTAGTAAGGAGGTCTCTCTTCCAAGGGGTCAGTGCTTTGCTGCTGGCACCCTTCCCCTCACTTCCCCCAGTGACTCTGTGTCTGTGTTTCCCCCTAGAATTTCCTAGTTTCCCTCTTAGTCTCAGCGACCATTCTGGGGTGTCTGTAATTTCTACCTTGCAAAGAGTCAGAACTTCAGAGTCACTCAGCTAGACTGAGTCTAGAAACAAGTTGTGAGAAAATCACATTATGAATATGAGGCTTATTTTCTAGAGACAAGAGGGAGTGTTGGACCTGCTACCATGAACCCAGGTCTAGAAGGGTGTTTATATCCCTTTACACTGTAATTTGGAATGTCTGGGGTGGAAGAGAACTTAGAGACTGATACATGTCTCAGGACACAGAGGCCCAGGGCGGGAAGGAGACTGATCCCAGATCTCGAGATGAGTGGTGGTTAGATCTTAAACTTGCAACTTTGGATTCTTCTTTCCTCCCTACTCCTTCATTTTATGAATTCATGTATCCATTCAAGCAAATACATGAATCAGGTATCAAGGGGCAGCTCTACTCTGAAGACTTCCAAGACTCTTAGGGTTAGCTTGGTCCTTACCTACCTTTTGCACCTCCTGAAACTTGCAGATATTTACCAGCATTGTGGGCTTTAACGGTGCATTCGTAATCTTTCACCCGAGGTGGGCACATCTCCTCCCTTAGACTGGGACCTTCGAGATGGAGCCCTGGTCTCATTCACTTGTGTACCCCAGACACTGGAACAAAGTAAATGCTGAGTAAATTTTTGATGAATGAATGAACACGTTTCGGTCTTCCAATCACCCAGCAAGTACCAGGGAGCACTACAGATTCAAGAGGGTAACCCCTTTCCCAGCTGCCTCCTAGAACTCGGTCCCAGCTCTTCTGCGGGCAGACATTACCCTTTCTGTTGTCCTCCTGACCCTTGATTTTCTCAAACTACCTGGGGAATCTGTGCCAGCTTCTCTCAAGAGCCTGATTAGGGTTGATTTAGAAGTTTATGGAGATTTATTTGAACTTGAAGCAGAAACAGTAAGCCTTTGATCCCCTGGGAACAGACGCGACTATTTCCAAGGTTCAAGGTTCCCTTTGCCTATTTTAGTGAATCACTGAGGGGAACATGAACCAAATACAGCTTTAAAAAGAAGCAAAGCTGGGTCATTAAATTCTATGACAAAGAAGGAAAAGGAAAAAAACAGAGGGATGTTTAACTTAACCTGCCAACCTGATCTGGATGCTCTCTGGGTTACCCAATGCTTTTTAAGTCCAAGGGGAAAGATGACTTCAGGGAAAAAGATCCATCCCACTCCCGAGACAAAGATCCACAGTGGGCTATGAGTGGGCAAGTTTCAAATAGGCAGCCATTTTCACCAGGTAGGTTATAAATCCAGCCTTTATTACCTTTTATTATGTTGTTTCAACAGACTCTTAAAGACAGCACAACGGTCGGTTGATAGCTGCACTAAATCTTTTTCATCTTCTCCCCATATTACTTACTTTCGCCTCCTGGAATTTTTTTTCCCCGTTCTCTCTTCATGAGTCAAATTTTATTGGTCTTCTCTAGAGGATGGCAGTAGAATAGAAACATTGTTTATGATTGGGAAACAAAACCCAACAACCCCCAAACCCCAAAACTGTGAGCAAGCAGTGAATGTGTATAACCTATATATGTATACATTTTATTTGTGGCTAAAGGTATCAGAAAAGTAGGCAAGTATAAATCCAATTACAGGGGTGGGGGATTTGGAAGGAATGAATTTAGGAGCAATTTACTGCCAAGGTGTCAAAAGGCTGAGATGAAATAAAAATAAACTAAGGATTACAATTCTTAAAAGCCCTGCTTAAAGAACAAAAAGTTTTAAGGGCTAAAAAGTAGTTCCAAGAATACTGTGAGATAGTAAAGGGAGGCAGAGAGAATAGAAGGGAGGGGAAGGGAAGGGACAGGAAAATGAGAATGAATTAGAGAAACACAAATTCTAGCCTCTTTCTGTCTGAGAAACATTGTCATTGCATTTGATGAAGCCCTTATTAATCAAACATATCTTCAACCAATTCTTCCCTTTATCAATCAATTAGTGCCTCTTAGGGAATGACTACTAAATGCCCATTTCCTCACTAGCCATTGTTAACCAGGACTCAGATACATACAAATACCGCTCCCACCCCACAGCCGGTGTTAACAGTCACCATTCATTGAAAACCCCTTACCCTACCATCCACTTGCTCTTAAAGAGCCAACTATCCAACCTCATTCTTAAAACTGCCCCACCACTCTGATGTTTCTCTGAGGCCCCCACCCTCTCTTCATGCTGCCCCATGGCGTTTTGGTTCCACCAGACCTGGAAGACATGTTTCATCTTTTAGATCTGATTGTCAGTTCTTTGAGAACTTGGAATCATGTACATTCTTGAGTCAGGCTGCCTTGTCCAAAGCTTGGAACTGTCATTTACTAGCTGTGTGGTCAGCTTCAAGTTACAATCCCCTGAGAACACCTGTTAAATGGTGGAAATTCTATCCACATTGTGGGATTGTAGCAAGGATTACATGACACCACAGATTAACAGTGGTGGCCCTGCCCTGTTGTCCAACTCTATGACACTCTCTGGCCAAGAGGCAAGAGCTTCTGAAGTATGTTTGACTCATTCTGGAACCAGAAAAGTTGGTGTTCATGCTGCCTGTCACTACCAGAACCAGTAAGTAGAGACAAGGATTGAATCTTTATGAGTGCTTTATGCAGGTGGCTGGTGGTCTGAGAAGATGGCCAGTTATGTACCCTCAAAAACCATCTTAACATCTCATTTCAATCAGACCTTTTTATAAGGAGAAGAAAAGGTAGGCAAGGGGTTTGGGAAAAAGGTTAAATGGATGAGTTGCAGTCTTACAATGATTTTCCTAGTACTGCTTTACCTGTCGATCAGCAATTCTTTATCTGCACCATGGGCAATCCCTCCCTGGAACACAATGGCTCAGATACCACCTCCATCACTTGCAGACCCCCTGGGGCACCAAGGCTGAGTTGCTTCTGAACCTCCTGGCCCTGCATTCCAGTGCCTAGCATAACAGCTTTCCAAAAGCATCAGTCACTTAAGCCTACCAACTAAGGCTAAAATCTTTAACTCTTGAGTTCCCCTATCAATTAGAAAAATAAGTATAACCACTTTTTGGAACATCATGAGTCAGAATAATACAGTGGTTATAATCTCAGTCTCCGTAGCCAGACTTCATGGATTGGAATACAAGCTAAACCACCTACTACTGTATGACTGGGCCAGTTACTTAACCTCTCTTTGTTTTATTTCCTCATTTGTTAGAGAAACTAATAGTACCTACTGTACAGAGCTCTTGTGGGGATTAAATAAGTTAATTCATGTAAAGTGCTTAGAACAACCCCTGACACATATGAAAGTTTTATTACATGTTAACTAGTATTATTACGATTTCAATGAAACGATACAGTAGGCACATAGTAGGAGCTCATCATTTGTAAGATATAGTCTTTCCACTCCTAGAGCTAAAGTCTATTAACTCAGATAACACATTGTAAGGAAATGGAATTTCTATCTCCTATCCTCAAGGTGAATAATAATCCCATCATTACCAAGTATTTGCTTTTCATTTGTATTTTCCTTATGCTTCAATATTTTGTTCAGGTAGAGTATCCCATCAGAATATGCAAATGTCCAGAACTTTCATATTCACCAGAAAGGAAACTTTTGTTGTTTCTAATAAGGAAACCAATTCTTCAAGCCTTGTTAGAATTGCCAAACAGGGTTTCCTGCTGGGCCGTTTCATTTAGTTGGCATCTCCTACTGAGAGACACTGGTACCATTCACAGAGTGGGGAACAGGGAAGGCAGACAACTAAATGAGAAATGCCAATTTAAATTTGTCATCACTTTCCAGAGAATATGAACAGATATTTTTTTTTTAACAGAATGAGTTTTAGGCATTAGACAAACTCATTGCATTTATATATGTCAGAGTTTGACAACGAATCTGAGAAATCATCTAATCCTACAGTGGCATAGTTCCAATTGATTGATGGCAGCTACTGAGATCAGTAAAGAGAGAATGATGCTGAGGCTACTACCTAGCTCGGTGGGACAGTGCTGTAATCCATTAGTAATGTCTGCCGTGGGGAAGGAGTTCCACAGTGTTGGATTCAAGTCGCTGTGGTCTTTCTATTCCTGATCTAATCTATCATTTCTTTACAGAAGGGAAGGCTAGCTAGTCTGCTGATGTTTGCAAATTCCCTATATTGGAAAAAGAGAGGTTTAGACTATTTTTAAATGCCTTTTTGGTACATGCAAATTTACTGAGATATAAAGAAATGAATATAAATAAGAATGATTTGTGTATTTTTTGCAAGCAATTGGATGTGGCTAAATAGATTTTATGAACTCTTGAATAATCTCTGATTTCTTGAATAGTTTAAACCATCTTTTTTTTCCACTCCCTTTGGTAACTTTGTTTTCAATTTTTATTGCCTATAAAACCTATAAAATAGTCTGATACTTGTTAAAATCTCTACTGATTCTAAAATATGAAGATGTCTAAATAAATTAGACTTTACTAGGAATTTAGCAATAAACATAAAAAAGAAAAGCATAAATGATATTCATGATAGTCTTGTAAGAGATTTAACTTAAAGAGATGTTTTTCAAGTAGTTCGAGGATGTGTGAGGTTTTGTTACAGTTTTTGTTGTTGTCCTACCAGTAATATTAACTCTAGGATTTTTTTAAAGCACTCTTCTTTACATTCTCATTTGATCCTCATATTAGAGGGTCAAATATATGAGAGAGGCATCAAAAGTGGTTTTATTCAGTTTTATTTCTCTGGAACAAAGGAGAGATTGAGCTTCAGAGATAATTGGTTGGAAATACCAATTAAATAATTTCTTTCTCTCTCTGTCTCTCATTTTGTGAGGAAAGACTGAGAACAAACTAATGTCACTAATTTGATACAAAGTGTCAGCCTCCTACATCTCTCCCAACAATTCTAATATTCCTGGTTGCAAAATATCAAATAAGTCAGGTTGTAAAATATTAAATGCTAGACGAAAGGCACAGAATTCCAGAAGAATTGAATGAAGAAATTTACTTTTGGCGGTGGAATCAGAGAAGGATTCAAGGATTAGAGGGACAAAAAATTGGTCCTCAAAATTAGATAAAACAATTCCAGGGAAGTTTCAGGAAAGTGGTATAAAATCCTCATCTTGAAATACAATAAAGAAAAAGATACTACACAGCCCCCTAGGAGTTAAGCAAATGGAAGACTACGTTGCCTTCTCGTGTTTCTTGGTCGTTATTTTCAAAACAGACATGCAGCAGCCAAAGGAAGTTCTGTTGTAGGCCATGACCCTGCTCCAACACAGCACAATGTTTTTAATGACAAATAGATCTGTCTCTTCAATGAATTCATTCTTTAACATTTGCTAGATGTGCCACCTTTAGCGTATGATTTCTGTCCTAGACCTTTCCGTTCCCGCCCCCCTCCTTTTCCCCTTGTTTTTTGCTTAATCCTCCTGGAAAGAACAAGGATGTCTATCTCCCAGTGTTGGTGTGAGGATCATTACTGATATAAAAAGAGCACCTGGCAGATACCATGTGTTCAGTGCATTAGTTTTCTTCCTCTTCTCTCATTGTCAGAGGTGCCTATCTGGCTGAAAAGGAAAGAAAATATTTGCTTTTTCCTGAGTAGAACCAAGCCTATAGATGAGAGTATCAGTGCTGGTACTGAACTCTGTGCATATGTGACATAGGGCAGAACATTTCATCAATTTCTAACAGTATGCAACTGGAGACGTAGGTAGATCTAGAGAAAAGCATGGAAATAACTCTAAATTAACTCAACCCGGCAAATTGTTTAACCATGAAAAAAAAATCGCTTTATGTCTGCAATAGTTTCCAGCTTGCTCTGGCAGAAGTCGTTCTTTAGAAATGTTACTAAATATTTACTTAATCAGTATGAGGCAGATAACACATATAATATGTATAAGAACAGATAATGCTGCTGTAATAGGTTTTATTTCATTGAATAAAGCAATTTTTTTATTTTTATTGAACTTATTGGGGTGACATTGGTTAATAAAATTATATGGGTATCAGGTATACCATGCTATCATACATCATCTGTGTATGGTATTGTATGCTCACCACCCCTAGTCAAGTCTCCTTCCATCACCATTTATCCCCTTTACCCTCTTCCACCTCCTCCCAGTCCCCTTCCCTCTGGTAATCACCACACTGTTGTCTGTGTCTATGAAACTTAATCCTTAATTATCATCCTTAAAACTTAACATGAACTCAATGTAGCTAGGCAAGAAAAACTGGAATTTTAGGGTTTCATGAGCATAAAAAGATATAAACATGCATCTTCACCTAGATCCATACTTATGTAAGTTTGGATGCATTTTTTTTTCAGACATAAATGGCACATCTACTTACTATATCAGAATATTTTCTCACTAAAAATCGTTGCAGGATAGATAAGATGGTATAATAATTAACACACCATTTAATATAATACACATGGATGTTTCTAAAGTACAAAGAAGTCATTTCTGCTATTAAGCTGTCTTATCATTGCCTACTCCACAATCTTTTTAATGCTATATGGTTTGCTAAATAAAATATTTTTAATAGTATCTATGAAGGCTTATTTCAGCTGGCAAGCTACGATTTTACAAATTGCCACTGTTAATTAGTGTTCCTTGGCTACAAATGTTTGAGCAGGTATTAGAATAAAATTTCTCTTTGGAGAAGTAACATGTTGGCCTGCCATTATTGTAACTTTGGCGGCTTAGCAGGTATCATCAGGGTTTTAGTAGAAACTAAAAAAACAAACAAACAGATTCTGTTTCTCTGGGAGGATGGGTAGAACATAAGAGCTGCCTAGAGAAAGTCAAATGGTCAAGTGGTTGTTTGGAGTGGCAGTTGGGATGGTGCTGACCATCTGAAACAGGATAGGTATAGGTAAGAGAAGAGGAGTTGGCCCTAGGGTTGGAGCCAGATATTGGGCACAGGTGCCTCCCAAGTTTCTTTCATTCATTTACTTAATAAATATATTTGAGCACATGCTATGTAAATATGATGTACACACATACATATGTACATTTATGTAACAGTACCTGTATGCAATGGTAGTAAGTGTGGAGAGCAGAGCCCTTGCCCCTTAGAGTTGATGGTGTAACACACTCTTGCTAAAAGTGTGGTTCCTGGACCCAAAGCACCAGTAACATCTAAGAACTTTTTAGAAGTGCAGCTTCTCAAACCCCACCCAAGATGTTTCAAGAAACACAAGGTAGGGCCCACAATCTGTGTTTTCATAAACTCTTCTGGAAATTCCGGTCCCTCAGAGCGAGACTGGTACAAAATCGCAATCAGGAAGCACAGCTGAAAGTGGCAGGAAAGTTTTGGATAAGGGTCCTTGATTGCTTGCTTGTCTCTCGGCCACCACGTCATTTGGTTCTTCTGGGATGTTGCCTCCTACCTCGAGTCCCAAATTTTCTCCCCTAAAGAGTTACTGAACGGTCCTTTATTTATTCCTTCCTTCATTTATTTATCCTACAAATACTTGTGGGACATTTCTGCTAAGCACTGTTCCAGGCATGTAGACACAATAGCAAAAAAGGCAAGTATTATCCTTGCTCTTCTGGAGTTCAGGGTCAAGAGGAGATCTCAGAATATAAACAGTAACAATAAAATAACCATAAACATTGCGAATGAAAAAGTGTTGTGAGACAGAACAGACTATATGTGTTTAGGGTCAGGCACAACTTGACTGGAGCATCAGTAAGTACCTCTCGGAAGGAGCAATGTTTAAGCCGAGATGAGGGAGGAGTAGACATTGTCCAAGAAGAGCGGCTCGGCTGTGCAAAGATCTTGGGAGAGAAAGCAACCTCAGCATGTTCAAGCAACTAAAAATAACAAGTGCAGCTAGATTACAGCGGGTGCCTGGCTTGAGACTGAAACGGCATAGGTTGGTAGAGAACAGGGCGTCCAGCCTGGGAGGACTCCATGAGCAGGAAGAAGGTTCAACTGAAACGACCGTGATGGTGTCGTGAAGGAAGATGGATTAGAATAGAACAGTGAACTCAGGAAGACCGCCTTGGAGACTGCTGCTCGAGTTCCCAAGCGTAACGCCCAGGAGAATGGCACAGTGGGGGAAGGGGTCTAAGAGGTGATACCGTGGCCTAACAAGCAGAGTTTCTGTATCAGGAGCAGGCTGTCACTCATTGGAATGGCTTTCAAGCTGTTCAGACTCCAAGATTCACCCTCAGACTTGACAGCCGAATAGAGTGAAGGATGCTCACCTACATGGTCCTCTTTCAGTGAACTTAGCATCAGAAGTCTCTTATCCCATGGGCTACAACCTGCTCTTACTGGTTAGTTTAATGCCCCCCCCCACCCCGCCCCCACCAAGTGTTGCCCTCTCACTGTTCTTTTAAAGTGCAAATCTCGTGGGGATTTAAAGCTCTGAACTGTCTTTAATAATGCTGAGCACATCAGTTTGCTCCTGACAGAAGCAGGTTACAAGGTTCCTTGGTTAGGATGTTAAATGCTCTGATGTGACCTTGGTTTCCCTCTGACCCAGGTCAGGACAAGGATGTGACGTGACTGACACTTCTTACCCCACACATGGCCTCTGGTGACTGGAGGTTGACACCTTCACCAGCCCTCCCCCTAGGGTGCCCAGTCATCTCTCCCTGAGGAGCTGACAGCACATTGGCAGTGCTGACAAATGACTCATTTCCAGCCACATAAAATGGCTTCAATCTTCTCTTCTTTGAAGCCTCGAAGATTACCTCCTTCACCTCCAGCTTTTCTGACAACTCCGCTCCAGCAGTGCATTATGTTAAAAATCACACTTATTATGCCAGAGTGGGTCTAGCACAATTAGAGTTCAGTCTTCATCACGGATGTTGATACGCTGGAATGGCCTGCTTAGATCTCCACTTGCAGGCCTGAGACTCACACGAGGGAGACCGTGGGACCCATTGTCTTGCCCACTGTATGGCACCTCCCCAGTGGGTGGGAAGAAACTGTCCCCCCACATTTAATTCTATTTGATTGTGGGGTACCTCCATGAATTAAATCACCCAAGCCCCAAAACAAGGTATTAACTCAGATTCCTTTCACACCACTTGGATGATTAGTCACCAAGCTTCCTTCCTTCTGTTGCCTTGGCATCTGTCCAGTGCCCACTACCATGCCCCTGGAGCACATTGTCATCACCCTTTTTTAGAATATTGCAAAACCTTCCATGTCAGTCTCTGTGTCCTCAGTCTTGCCTCGGCTAATATACTCCCCAAAGTAATTGTTCTAAAATGCAGATTCGTTCATCTGCACTCATTGTCCCCGAGCCTTTGATAGCTTCTCACAGACTCTGGTATGAAGTCTGTGTCTTGGAATTCAAGGTTTTCTGTAACTGCCTCTCATGCCTGTCTATCCCAGGGCACCTTCCCCTGATCCCTTAATGCCCGTAAGTTACCAAGTTACTTGCCTGTCCCCCTCTACATCCTACTCTTGGATTTCCTTACATTTTTGCTCAAGCTCATTCTTATCTGGAATATTTGGTTTTCATCTTTCTTAACCTCTGTAATACCTTCTCATTCTGCAGGGCTCATCTAATTTCCAAGAAAAATGTTATGACATGCTATCCCAAAGGGATCAAGGGCCCCTTTCTGAGGGTCAAAGACTCTGTGCCCCCATCTATCCTACCATGAATCTCATTATCATATTGGTTCTTTTACTTGTCTTTTGCCCCACTCAACTATGACTTCCTTAAGGGCACAGATAGAGCCTTATGCATTTGCCGTACCAGAGACACACAGAGTGAAGGTGATTGAACTATACAGCTCATCCTTTAGGCTTGTAGCTCAGCTTTGACCATGGTCAGTGTGTGTATTCTGGCCCTCAATATATGACACATTCTAGCATCTCTCACCCCACTTGATCTTTACAACAAACCTATAAGGAAATAATTTTAACCAATTTTACAGACAAGAAAATTGATCCTCAGGGAGGTTGAGTAACTTACTTGTTTTCATGCCATTAGCACAAGGAAGCGTAATGCATGTGTACCCGCCAGGGGAAATCGACATGGATTTAAGTACAAAGTGGTTATAATTATAGAGCTAGACCTGGAAGAATAAGAAGAAATTTGTCAGTTGAAGTGTGGTGATTGGAAAATTATTCCAAGAAAAACAAAGAATATGTTCCTACAGGTTGATATCAACATAGGCACAGAGCCGTAAAGGAGGGAGTTATTTAAGAAAATGTTCTGTCTGAATGCATCTCTCACTGTCTGTGTGATCTAGGCCAGTTTCTCTGCCTCAACTTCCTCATATGTATAGTGGGAATAATAAAAGCTCCAAAGTCCTTAGATTATTCTGTAGATATAATAAAATGAAAGTATATTAATCCCTAAGAACATTCTCTGACAAACAGCAGTGGCTCAATTTATGGCATGTATTTCTAGCACCATTATACCAATTTTCTATTGTGGAAGAAACTACTTCAAAATTAGTGCTGCCCACCGTTTTACGCTGTGCATCAGGATTGCAGGCAGAGCTCAGCTGGGCAGTTTGTCTGTGAGCCATGTGGCATGGACTAGAGCATCCACATCTAGGGTGGCTTCTGCACTCAACGTCTGGCACTGGGGCTGGGATGGTGCTTGTGCAGGGAAAGAATGCTAGCTGTCAGCCAGACGCTCAGCTCAGCCTGTTGACCAGAACAGACAGAGAGTGGTCTCTCCATTGGCTTGGGCTTCTCAGAGCTGCGATTTGTTTCCTAGATAGGAAAGAGAACTGAGCAGAGCCGAGGCTCTAATGAGGCAGCCTCAGAAGTTGTTCAGTGTCACTTGTGACACATTCTCTTGGTCGACTAAGTCATTAAGGCCAGCCCACAATCAAAAGGAGGCAATTAAACTCCACCTTTCAATGGAAGGGTGACAAAGAATGTATAGCCATCTTTAACCTACCATACAAATAGCACTACAGGAGTGATTATAACATTTAGAAGCAAGAACTCTCTTCACTTCTATGAAAATATAGAATGTGCATGGAACAGGGACATAGAACTGCTGAAAAACTACTACACCAATGTGGTAGAGTTGAAGGAATAGCACTATTTCAACCTCTCCACTACACCCTGCAAAGCCAGTGAGAACTAAGCAAGTGGATTTCCCAGCCCCAGGGGGTGCATGCATAAACCAGGGACTGAGGGGCAGCACTCTCTGAATAGAAGTGAGAATGCTGAGAGCATCCCTGGGACTTCTTTTCTGAATCACCTGAAATGAAGCAGGAGACTCTTTCCAGCCTTTTTCTGTCTCTTACACGATGGAGGTCACACTGGGTTATTTTTCCAAACTGTCGAGGTAAGAGGATAAAAGGTCTCAGCTATCTTAGCCATCACAAGCTAGAGTTACTCATGGGGAACAAAGCAGGAGGCATAAAGAGGACACAGCGAAGTGGATGTTGTACATAAAAGACCCTTGCTAGCACATTGTGGTTCAAGTTTCTTCTCCCTACTGACTGCTCATTTTTTTTAACCATGTAGGTTTTTGTTACCACAAGATATGCATGGCCTCTTCAGTTCATTGATCTGGTTTTAAAAAAAAAATATTGGCGGGAGTGGGGGGGCTGACTTGCTCTTATCTGTTAATTCTATTAATGCTGCTATTACACATTTACAACCTGAGAAAGACCTAAGCAATTCAATGGTTTCTACTGTTCTGTTATTCTTATAAATTCCTGACACCAATAACATATGTAAGTAAATAGGCACATTCAGAGACATACTTTCTCATACACAAATGCGCAAACACATACATATGGGCTGTCAGTATATCCTGGAGTACCAGGGCCAGTTATGGATTTGCCCTTCTTCAGGTACAATTGTCACTCAAACACATGCACACTCACATGTTTCATTCTCAGACATGTCCCATATGGATGATAAATTATAGTCACCTTAACTTTCAAGTATACGCCCTCAACAAAACATATCATACAAACAAACACACATACAGACATACAAATATATACCAACACACTGAATCCCCCTTCTCCCTATGAACACACATGGAAACATTCAACAGTTCTAAAATGCACACACATGCACCAGAATGCACAGATACCATCAAATTCTAAATGCACACTTTCAAATTCTTACCTAAATCACCCTTCCCACACTGAGAACATACATGCAGTCACACGGACACTTACAGATGCTCAGACCTACAAACCTGTAAGACAGAAATCTAGGAAAATATTGTATAAAGAAAAATGAAAATAAAATACAGATAGCCGTGCATGCTAACACACCCCTCAATATTCCCTACACCAATGGCAACTTCCAGAAAGCTATAGCCACCTCACAAACACATAAATATCCATTTTCAAATGAACTCCTCACACAGACACATTCTGCAGACAAATCCAGACATGTACTTTAAAAAAATATGGTGGAATCAAGCATCTATTTATATATACAAAATCAGGAGTAGAATATAACAAAAGAAATGCACCTATGCACAAATATACACACTTCAACACACACATACAAACACACTTCTGCCCACAATTTTCCCCCACTTCATCTTACAGCCCAGACTTCCATCAGATGAACATCACCTCAGAAATTTCTCTAAACAAATTAGTTTAACACAGACAGACCTCCTGCAGATGATCCCTCAGCCTGAGATGGCTCCTACCTGCCTCATCACTCAGACTCACTGCCCTGACCACCAGCATAAACTCCAGAAACACTTTTGCAAATCTTCCATTGGTCCCAATCGAGACAGACTAATAGCGCTAGAAGCTTCAGAGGACAAAGAAAGTTCACGTAAGAACGACGGTCAATAATGAAAGCAAAGGCCCCCGTGCCGGGGGAGGGGACGGAATCTGTAGTCAGGACCTCAATTCCAGGCATGTCTCTGCCATGAATTTAGTGCTGGGGAACCGGAGGCGAGTTCCTGTCACTCTCTGGCCCTGGTCCCGCCACCTGTGACCTTAGAGGTTTGGACTTGACAGTTTTCTTTATAAAATCCCTAAAGCTGTAATTCAAAATGTTTGAACATTTCTGAGTCAGAAACTGCTAGCACATAACAACTCTAATTTTGAACAAGGGCACTGAACCCTTCTGCCTGAGTGGGGTAGGAAAAGGAGTGCAGAATTCGGAATTGAAAAGCCTCCGTTCACATCTTTGTTCTGCCATGAATTAATTAAATTACTCTCTAAAGTATTTATTTACCAGCTACCCTGTGCCAGGCGCTATGCTGGGCACAGGACAAAGACTCCGTGTAACAGCCCCTCTGTCTTTACAGTTTCGATGGGGGGAATGATCCAGCAAAGAACAAAGACCCTGAGTATAAACTGTTTAAGGGCTATGAAAGAGATATTCTCACGATTTCAACCCATATCATTATATTGTATTCTACCACATTATGACCATGTTCCCACATCTACAAATCCACCTGCATCTTCTTTTTCATATCCTGCCACTTCTGTCACACGCATCTCCACTACTGATGAACTCCAGGCAACCTCCAAAGCCACTTCCCAAACTTTCCATGTTTTGGCATTGAGTCTCTATTTCTCGTACGGCCAGAAGGGCTGAGCAGCCCATGTCCCGTTCCTGAAGTTGTGCCGCATTGCATGGCACTGGTGTTTAATTTCATCACTTTTATTCATCCAGCCTTGGGTACTTCAGCTCGTTGGGTTCCAGCCGCGATTAATTGGTAGATCTCCCACTGACTCCTGATTAGCTGCTTTTGATTAGGGCCTAATGACTTCATTCGGTCCTGAATTCAGGGGGACGAGTTGCAAAACTGCCAGCAAACTGCTCAGACAGAATTACATTTGCCCAAGCCCTGAAGACATCACTTACACTCAGCATACGCTCCCTCGTTCTACTTCCCCATTGCCTCCGACTGCATGGCACAGATGCAAGAGAGAAGGGAAGCTGGTGACCCCACTCCTGGCTGCCAGAGCAGATGTCACGAGAAGAAGGCCTGGAAGCTGACAGCCTGGCTGCTTGCTGGCAGCCACCCACCACAGCACTCACGCCCACACCCCACCGAAAGGGAAGGCTTCAGCGTGTAAGAATTTCCCTGAAGTCTGTACCTTTCATACGTGCTGCTCACTGTCTCCCGGAACAAGATGCACCCCTGGCTTTACCTGGATCATTGGCCGCAAACATCTGGGAGCGCTCAACCTGGAAGCCTTCAGAGCAAAGATCAGAGACATGGAGAAAGCAGTCCCTCCCCAGGTCCCAGACTGACTTTCATTGCTGCGGGTCCCAGACCACAGCCTCTGACCATCCACACTAAGGAGCCAGCAGGACAGTCTCAGCATGTGAAACCCCTTGGGTGTGTTTGACATACAGAGCCCAACTTTGGAGGCCCACCTCAGAAGAGTCTTGTCTAGTCCAACATTTTATTCTATAGATTTATTTACTTTTAAAAGTAAGTATTTTGACAAACATTTATTTGACTCTTAACCACGTGCCGGACCCTATGTTAGGCTCTGAGAAAACACAAGGCTGCATCCATGGCCTCTGAGAGCCACTGTCTCTTAGGGACACAAATTCTTTGATTGGTAAGTCAACACACTAGAGTAAGTGTCTAGGACATAGTCAGTGGTAACTACCATTTGATCAAACTATACACACACGTGCACACCCACAATACACAGGCATGAGAATTTGCTGAACTGCAGATCATTTAAAATATAGTTAAAAGGGAAAGAATTTTTCACATCCCCGGCCCTCAAGGTGTTCTCCCAAGAGACAACTGCTGTTAGCAGTCGCTTTCAAATATTTCATATTTATATGCACACATTTTTCAATGAAAAAAGTGAAACTCAAGGAGGGGGAGAAAACAGTGAGTTGCCCAGCATCCCAGGATGAAATGATGATAATGGAAGTCACTATGGCTCCCATATAGCCAAGGTTTTTTGTTGGGAGAAAACTTGAATGGCCTTGCCTGGCTCCAGACACCGGTCCGGCAATCTTAAGGTTGGTAGATGCAGGCTTAAGAGAGCTGCACCTTGCAAACTAACAAAGAGCTGAAAGAAGATTGTGGCAAGGACACAGGGTGGCGGGAGGCAGGCCTAAGAACTTCCAAAAAGTCCCTATGACTAAAGGACATCATCCACAGAGCTGCCAAGCAGTCTCCCTACTTTATGTGTGTTTCCATCTTACAAAAATTAAGCGGGGCATTGGGCAGGTCTTCAGAGTCTGGTGCCTACCCTTACCTGGCCTTGACTTCTGCACCTGAGCCAGTATCTGACCCCAGGCCATCCCTGAAGCTGGTTCTCCCTCTACCACTGGATGATGGTGTTATATTCCTGCCTCCTATGTATCCCCAAACTCCAGGCCTTGTCTGTGAATGCTTGGTTTATGTTGGGCCTTTGACACTCCACAAAGCCTCCTAAGTAAAGTGATTGTCACAGCAATAGATGATACATACAGAAGGGCCTTGTGGTGAGTAAGGTAACACAGTGAGAAAAGCATGAGATTTAAAAACATATGTACCTTGTCTCTAATTCCAGTTTTGCTATTACAATTGATTAAACATTGGTCAAATTACAGAGCTCCTATAAAATTCATTTTTTGTATAAAAAGAGAATTATCATATTTACTTTTCAAACTTGTTAGAGGATTAAATAACACAAGGAACTTGTAATGTGTTTAATATATAGTAGATTCCCTATAAATAGTAAATATTTTAATATTTTATTTAATTTACTAATATCTCTCCTACCCAGTAGAACATAAGCCCTCAAGTCCAGGGGCCACTCTGTTTAATGTATTTCGTAATGCCAGCATTTAACACCGTGTATGGCACATAGTAAACGTTTAATAAACATCCACTAAAAAAGAATGAATGGGAGAATGAACAAATGGCAGTTTCTAATTACTGGCTAAATCAGAACAAAAAATGAGTTGTGGCTTTGGTCTTAGAGAAGGATGGAAGGCATTTCAAGCTAAAGAAAGTTTACAGGCAATGGCAAGTGAGTGTGGGAAGCCAAGGCATTTTAATGGAATGTAGAAAAATCAATGTACTTGAAATATAAGATTCATACACATCACTCATCAGTGAGATGTTACTTATGACAACATATTGTATGGAGCACATCTTCAATACATGTTTGATAAATGATGCTGAAAATAATCACACCAAATTGATAAGAAAGTCTTAAGTGACCACAGCAACTTTACAGAATTCAGGCAGAACTCTGGGCTGGGACAGTCACAAAATGGATTCACTTTGTGTCGTTTCCTCGGGTCCCCAAGCGGCTTGACACAGTGTCCCAGGTAAATAGTGGAGACCACACATGCCAGGCTGTATTGAAGCAAATAAAGGTGCAAGGGTTGCTGCTAACATAAGCCTGCATTTGGGTCCTGTGCAGTCTTAAACACACTGTAGTTTGCTTTCTATGTCTTTAATTCTCTTTCCCTGTACAAATTGAACAAATGGAGATGGCAATAAATTGATGAGGTGCACCAAATTGCATTTTCTTCGGTGTGCTAAATTAAAATTTCTCTCCCAGCAAATGAAACGAGGGGGATTTCAACCAGGCACTATCCCTGGGGGAGCCAGTGATGTACTCTTAGTAGATCAGAGGCTGAACACTGGAGTTTTGTGTAATGTTTGGAGACAGGCAGGGGACAGGTGGCCTTAGAAGGCCGGGAGAAGATAGAAGGGGCTGGAGCAAATAAGCTGGCTCTTGCCAAACCTCTGCTCCGATTCTGCTGTGACGCGTGTCTCCGACAAAAGCATTATTTGTCATTAGGCCTGTCATTTATGGAGCACTGGCCAAGTGCTATGAACTATAATAAGCACTTTACACACA
>PVJI01012972.1:0-49360 GCA_004026765.1 Micronycteris hirsuta | reverse complement strand
TGTGGCAAAAGTGTATTTGTCAAGGCAGATACAATATAGGTTGATTTAGACCTGTATGGCTCTCCTTTTGAACTCTGCACCAGGCCTCTGTGGGTGGCCTGGGCAAGGGTCCAATGCCCTCTTTCCAAAGGGGCTTTCTTGATCCTTTCAGCCACCTCTGAATTCCCATTTTACCAGGATAGGCTGTGGCTGCGCCCTATGTCACTTCTAGCTGTGGACTGGAGATGTTTGTGAACTGTCATCTCTGTTACCAGGCTATAAAGTTTCTCCACCCAAGTACTAACCAGGCCCGACCCTGCCCAGCTTCCGAGAGCAGATGAGAGCGGGCGTGTTCAGGGGGGTGTGGCCGTACGCAGGCTGCAAGGTTTCTGAAAGCAGGGTGTTCATGCTAGATTCGTCTCAGTGTCTTTATCGTGCCTATTACCGTATATCTTACAAATTATAGATAATAAATATTTATTGAGCAAATAGAAAAATACCTCAAAATGTATCAATTTTACCTTCTTTTATAATATACCAGGTACATGATAACTGCTCTTGTCAGGGCTGTTTGGTTACAACAAACATATTCAAGTTAACATGATAAAAAGTTCAAGGACACACCTAAGCTGTTATGGGGATGAAATAGGACTGGGACTCACTCATTAGGCACCAACTCTGAAGGTCTGAGAATATGACTGTGTTTTCTCTAGGGCTACATGACTGCTCCTTGCTGCTTCTCTAAGAAGACTGTTTTTTTGTTTTTGTTTTTTTTTTTACCTAAAAAATATTTCTGTTCCATTTACTCTGACTCGACCCCTGGTCCTTGGTTTCCTGGCACAATGCATGTATCACCAGTGTTCAACCAGAGAAACAGACCAGTAGGGGATACATACTAAGAGATGTATTATATTATGAAGAACCGGCTTACGTGGTTGTAGGGGGTGGCTAGGAAAGTCAGAAGTCTGTAGGGCAGACCAACAGAAAGAGTGAATTAAAATTCTTGGCGAGAGTCGAAGCTGTGGTCTACAGTGATCCCTCACCTATCTCAGGAGTTATGTTCCAGAGACCCCCGGGATAGGTGAAAATCTGCAAAGTGGCGGTATTGTATTTACTTTATTATTTATATATATTTTAAGGCTTCATAAACCCTTCCCACACTCCTATAAACCTTTCCTACTCTCGTATTAACCTTTCCCACACTCTTATAAACACTTCATTCCATTCCATCAGCCAATAGTGTGCCGTGCACAATCTCACGTTGGCAAACTTGTGCAAGCAGTAGTATAACAGGGTGCAGCCAAGGGGGGGGGGGCAAATAGGCGTTTGTAATGGGGTCCAGAACTCAGGGTGTCCAGGAAATATTAGAGAAAAATATGTATATGATGTCCTCACCCCCACCAGTCTGAGCTGGGGATGGGACACATGGAGCAGGACCATTCAGAGCTGTTTTGTATAGCAGCAGCTTTGCAGCTAGCCTCTGGCATGGTCATTTAGCATATCTGTAACCTTTAACTGGTTTCATAGATATGTTAAACAGCTGTGGCCAGGCTTTGAGCCATGGGGATGGAAGTGACTTCCATCCAAGATGTAACTGGGAGACAACTCCCCCTGGTCACAGCGCCTGAGTGAGAGCTTGGAGATGATTGGCTCCTTGCCATGGGGCCACACCTGCCCACAGTTAACATGGCAGCCCAGTAAAGCTGGAAGAATATGTAGTGCTGGCAGGTGTAGCAGATTGAAGGAGGAGTTGGAAATGGGGCTACAGAGGAGGATTGGTGCAGGGATTTAAATCCAGGCGCTGCAGCCATGTGAGTGGGAGGAACATACGGCTTTTGGTGAGAGGGGAGAACCCCACAGCTTTGGGGCTCCCTTTGCCTCACAGCTTAGGAAACTGGGAAGCAAGATGTAGCAGCGATGCAGAGCTCTCTTCGCAGTTTGGAAGAATGCAGGAGAGACGCTGCAGGAAGGAAAGTCAGGATCAGGAGGCTTTGGAGGAGTGGGGACCCCTTGGCCTGAGAGACAGAGAGAGGACCACGTGGCTTTGGGTGGCTCCTTTTGCCACACAGCCTAGGGAGCAGGAGAGAGTTTGCTTGGAAGAAAATGGGTGAAAGGACTCTCGCTGGTGGGCCATGAGGATGTGCCACATGGTTTTGGATTAACTGAAGATCGTGGTGGCGACACAGTGGATGGTGTCGGAATTGAGTATCTGCCTGAATCACGGACTTCTCCTTCTTTTCCTGAGATACGGTGCCCTGGACTGGGCAGAGGGAGAAGGAAGGACTACGTGCATTTGTGAGTATTCTAAAAAACTTTAGAATTTTAAAGGAGACATTAAGTCATTACTCCAAGCCTCTATAACTTGATGATAAACAATTCCTTTCCTTTTCACCAGTCTCTGGCATTGAGAGATGTCTTTCCTTTGGCGGCGAGCATATCGAACCTAGAAATGGGGGTGGGGGGAGCAGAAAGGGGATCCTTTTGGTAGCAATATACCGTTGGGTGCCCCTGCCCTGTTCTGTAACAGTAGTGGTGTACTGCATTTCCATTGTGCACAGTACGGTATTCACCCGCTGATGAAATACATGTTGTATTTTATTTCTATTTAATATTCTTTGAATATGTTTGAATTAACATTTCTTATATTTTTTATATTGTTTAAAAGTTTTAGACAAAAATAATTAAAATCATAAATATTATATAAATACCTACATACGGCAAAATCCTGCAATATAGTGAAAACTCTGCAATACAGAATTTTTTTTTTTTAAACCTGAGATACAGTGAAGCCACAATAAGTGAACCATGATATAGCAAGGGACGACTGTACTGGGAAATGACTTCTTCCTCAGGGAAGTCACGGTTGTGCTTCTAAGGACTTCCAACTGATTGAATGAAGCCCCCCCCCCCATTATCTGGGATAATCTCCCCTATTTAAAGTCAATTGATATGGACCTTAATCCCATCTACTAAAGACCTTCACAGGGACAGACAACTAGACAGCTTGGTGTTTGACTGAGTGATTGGGTGTGTAGCCTGACCAAGTTGACACCAAATAAAGGTCATGACACTTCTTCTGGCCCTTTGCTTAGCTTCCCACATTTAGACAACCCCATTCTTTTTCTTTCTTTCTTTTTCACTTTTTTATCACAGTTTACAGTCAATATTATTTTGTCTTAGTTTCAGGTATATGGCATAGTGGTATACGGTGTATGGTATTTGGCTCCCCATATAGTTATTACAATATTATTGACTTTATTTCCTAGGTTGTTCTTGACATTCTCGTGACTGTTCTGTAACTACCAAGCTGTACTGTTCAACCCCTTCACCCTTTTCCCCCAGTCCCCCAAGTACCCTCTTCTCTTTGGGTTAAAATAATCAAAAGAAAGGGTTTTATTAGTTTCTGGTAACAGATGGTGTCATCCCTCATGAGATACAGTAAGAGGCCAAGACAACAGAGTGCATAGTTCTGGTCCTTCCAGACTCCGTCACGGAAAGGTTCTCTAGAAGAAGCTGTGAGCGCGACTAGCAGGAACACCATTTTGTAGAATGTCTACATTATGGAATTCATCTTCTTTTAGAATATGCCAGGTACATGATAACTGTATTTCTTTCTTTGGCTCTTTTCCTTAATACCATGGAAGTCAGAAGCAGAGTTTGAGAGACAAGGCATACTCGCTTGCACAGTGAGCATTCTTCTCTGAAAAGAATATTTGTATGGATGAAGTAAGTTTGAACCACGCACCAGGAAACCATCCATAGGCATTTCGCTTACTTACAAAAGTGTTAAATATAAAGGGCAACCAATAAAATGTAGCGTGACCATAAAACTCATCACTTGTTTTAGATGTAGTAATAATATAATACAAAATTACCTAAGTGAATTTTCAACTGTTTTTCCCCATGTGTCACTAAAATAGTTTAATTTTGTCTTTTTTTTTTTTGTCATTCAGCACTGTATTAATTTTTAGGGAAAATATCAACTTGGTTTCATAATTCTGCAAGTATGTAACTTTGGTGGAGAGAAAATTTTACTCGCTCATTAATGGCAGCTTTTTCCTGCAGTCTATCCGATTAAGTTTTCATCCCAAAGCAAAGCCTTACAGATCTCAGTGGAGACAAACAGTTGTCCAGGGCTGTGGCTGAACTGAATGCTGACTATGGTTGGCTTCCTTCTGCCCCGTAGCATGTATATTTTATGGTGACTTTCATAGTAGTATAAATTAGCTGTAACTTGTACTTTCTTTCTCTAAATTCCTTTTCATAAGTTCTGTGAGTCATGGATCTTCCTGAGTTTGCTTTTGATGCTGCAGACTGGTATGGCCTGTGGTTGTACGTACCCAAGCCCTCTTGCTGACAAGAAGCCTCCTTGTCCTAAGTGAAAGAGAGAAAAAGGACAGAGGTGCAGAAGAGTGAGTATCTGAAGGCATTAAAAGGGGATCCATCAGAGGGGATGTTTAAGGTGTGAGTTCCGTGTCATTCGTGGACTAACTTGTAAAGAACTTAGACACTGTGAGGCACTTTGAGGAATACCATATCATATAGAAAACATAGCTTTAGTGTAAAAAATGTTCACAAATTAGTCTTAACATAAGACAAGTATTAGAAGTATTAAACATATTGTTTAAAGTAAATACAGTTAGAGAAAAAGCATGCGCTGTCTTCTGGATGTCCAGTGGAGGACCAGATTACATCCAGTGGAGAGGAAACATGACCTCACGGAGGAGTTTTGAAGGACTCTGAAGATGGACTTACCAAGCAGGACAGGCAGGACTAGGGAAAAGCAGGAGCAACAGCAAAACGTAGGAAAACATTTGGGAGCAGGAGGTCATCCTGTGTGGCTGCAGAGAAGAGCTGTCCCTAAACAATGTGTCTGGACCTAGATTGTAAAAGACTTTGGATGCTAAGGTAACATTTACCTTTGTTTCCGAGGAATGCAGCAGAGAATCCTGTGAACAAATGTGCTCGTGGCTTTAGGGCAGAAACGTATCCAGTCTGACTTGCCTTCTTACACATCACTTACCATCCTTGGGGCATTGTCCGTGGATCTCCCCTGCTGTCGTCCCCTGTTTGCTACTGGTTCATGCTGAGATAAGTGCAGAAAATGAAGTGAAACATTTAGGATTTTTAAAAACCATTTGCCATTAAAGTGCATGATTTTGTGTCTTTTCAATCCATAATGGATTGAAAAAAATAATTGGTTCTTACCCACAGATAATCTGAGAGGTACCCCATTGCAACCCTAGCAGGGTGCTTAGCCTTCAGATACAGTCACTTTCCAACTGGAGTCAGAACTTTGTCTGTCATTTTATTGGTCCTAATTTTCCTCATCTCACGGGCCGTTTTCTTGAACTGCATTTTAACCTTGACAGTCTAATATCGTATCTTATCTTGACCAGTTGAAAGGGAATAGCGTCTGACCATAGCAGTTAATCCCGTGGAGTCTATAGCAGGAGTTGGCAAACTGTGGCCCATGGTCTCTCCCTGTTGGGTAAATGAAGTTTTATTAGAACCACAGGCCCCCTCATTTGTCTCTGTTTCATCCGAGGCTGCTTTTGTGCAGCCTCGGCAGAGATGAGTAGATCCCACAGAAACTGTATGGCCTTCAAATCCCAAAGTATTGACTAACTGGCCCTTTACAGAACAAGATTGTATAGTAAAGGGGTGAGTGTTGGAATGGATATTACTTTCCAGGTACCCAAAATTCTTCTTTTCCTGAAAGTCTAGCAAGGAAGATGTTTGGGTCAATGCTGGCTCTCAGGAAATCACTGAGGCTCACAAATCACATATTTACACACATACTTCGGGCAGGTATGAAAGAAAGCTCAGAGAATAGGCTACATTGAGTGATCTCTTATACCAGTATTTTACTTTAGCACACATATGGACACAAGCTGAGGAAATTTGTTGGGATGGACGTCATCCTTGTTATTGATTTTAAAAAATCCTATTAGGTTTCTATCCTAGAGATGGTAACACCCAGATAAATATCAAGAAGACGTTACAGTCACTTCAGTTAACAATTTCTTTAAAATGTTTTTGTTTGTTGCTTAGGCTTCTAAAAGCATCAGAACAACCAAAACCAAAACAAAAAAAAAAAGGAAGGAAGGAAGAAAGAAAGAAAAAGAAAAAACAAAACAAAAAACTAGATCTTCCCCTGAAAGTGGTAGGTTCTTGGACTGGCATATCTGGGGTTATACAAAAAGATAAAGATGTTAAGTAAATATAGTTAGAGAAAAAGCATGCGTTGTCTTCTGGATGTCCAGTGGAGGACCAGATTGCAACCAGTGGAGAGGAAACATGACCTCATGGAGAAGTTTTGAAGGACTTTGAAGATGGACTTACCAAGCAGGACAGGACTAGGGAATAGCGTGAGCAACGGCAAAATATAGGAAAACATTTAGGAGCAGGAGGCCATCCTGTGTGGATGCAGAGAAGGGCAGTCCCTGAACAAGAAGCCTGGATCCAGATTATAAAAGACTTTGGATGCTAGGGTAACATGAATCTTTCTTTCCAAGGAATACAGAATACATATGTAGCAAGAAAAAGGATTCCTTTTTTCCTCTTATTTCTTGCTACATAGTTGTGTCGAGATCATCCTTGGGGGTGCAGATACCACAACCTGATGTGCCGCCCTCAGCGGTAGTCTCCATCCTCAGCTGTGTTCTCAGAATCAAGGTAACTCAGGATCTGAGAATAAAAGGAAGGGGAATTAACTGTTTAAATCCTTTGTAAAACAAGGAAGAAGCTATTATTTATCTGTAAAATGAACTTAGGTGGTAGGTAGTATTGCCCCTGCTTTACAAATGAAGAGGCTGAGATTTAGAGATGTTATCTAACTTGTTTGCCAATGCCACAAGGCCAAGAATACAGGAAACCAATTTTCAGTCCAGATCTGTTCTCCCCATTCTTCTAGCTAAAGTTTGATAAAAATTAAAAACCATGCCAGAATACAGATTTAGGTAGAAGAAAGGGGAAATGAGCAAGATTGGGGTCCACAGGGTTAAAAAATTCTCAGCTCAATAATATCGACAAGGTCAGATGGGAAAAGAATGCAAGGAAGCTCATTATCGAGATGTAAGGAAAAGAGAAGAGGGATGCTCAGTGGAGTCAAGGGTTAGAAGCATAGTGAATATATGTTGAATAGTAAAACAGGTTCCAAATTTTCAAGTCTCTGCATACATATCTATTTACGGATATGCATTATCAATAATGAAACAAAACATCTGCAATCCACACCTAGAAGAACGCAGGAAGTTGTAAATTGTCCCAGGATTAACTATGATCTGCTGGTATTCAGAAATAAATGTGTGTATAAATGTTCTGTTGTTCATAAATCCAGTTGCCAGTGAAAAATGTTTGCAAAGCACTAATAACTTGGAAATGGATAATTACTGCACCAGAACCTAGGCTATTCAAAGTCATTGCAAGGATATATTTTATTTAACTATCTCTGAAGAAAAGGAATCTTTTTCTCTATTCAGTTGTCATTTAGGGAGAAGATATTCTCTCTCTCTCTTTCTTTTTTCCCTCCTCCTTTTTACATAAGTCTTAATCTAACCTTGATGCCCAATTATGTATGTGATTAAAAGACCAGAAATTTGTATAATGATCTTACAGCTCACTGTTTTAAAAGATGAATTTTATTGGCTTATTTGTTTCTAACAACTTTTTGTTGATCATCCTAAGGCCATTTAAGACTAAAAGAAACAGACTGCCAAGCTTAGATAGGAGTCACCTGGGAGCTAACCTTCCCTTGACCACCTTCTACGTACTCCAGATGTTAGACGCTATCGGAGTATCCCACAGGAATGTGTGGCTGTAAAAAATCACAGAGCCACAAAAGCCTTCAAAGCACTTTCCGGACATTCCAGTCCACTCAGGTATTTCTCAGCCTTGCAGAACATTTGGTCCATGCCAAAATGTTCTTGAATTTGGTCTTTGAAATTTGTCCTGTCCCAAACATCCATGACGACACTTCGTTTATAGTTCGTATAAATCCTGCCCTTCTGCAAGATTCAAAAGCTGACCTGTCTACTAAACCCCAGGTGCCATGACCAGCTATGCTAACTGGGGCAAGAAGGATTGTTACGGTCAATGCAGACACAATTATTGGACCAATGAAACATGATAGTAGTTTCTATGTATTAATCCTATAAACCAAAAGTATAAATAAACATTATAGGCTGTGTGAACCCAGCAACATTTTCTAGTATGGATGTTTTTGACAGAACCAAATATCAAGGACCATATTGTGGACATTCCCCACCGTTCATGTTTCTCTGATCTAGAGAAAGACTGTCTCACCCAGTTTTCTAAGGTAGACACCTGGGTTTCATCTTTGCCTCCTCACCTCTTTCATTAATACCTAGTTGTCTGTCTACATGTTTTAACCCATTTCTTTCTGATGATTCTACCCTCCTTAACCCATCCATTTCTATCCATTCCAACTTCCTGGCCTTTATGGGTGACTGTTTTCCCAGAGATGGCTGCAACTGCCTCAAACTGGTCTCCCTGCTTCCACATTTTTGTCTCTTCAATGTGTTCTTTATGCAGCAACCAGAGTGTTTTCCTCCTAAAATTAAACCATGTCATTCCTTTATTGAAAAGTCATTAGTGACTGTTTTTCTTAGAATTAAATCCAGACTCAGTAAACTTGGTTTACGACACTCAATCATCTGACTTTTGTTTACTTCTCTTGCTTTGTCTCTCATCATTTGCATTTCTCTCACTCTGTTACCTGGGCGACTAAATATATTTCCCTAGAAGCACAATCTCATTCACATCCAAGCCGTTACATCTATTCTACCTGGAGCACTATTCTACTCTTCTTCAAAAGACTAACACATATGTATCCTTCAGGATCCAGCTTAGAATCTCATTAGTCTGGAAACTTCTTCCTGACTGATGCTGCACCCCCGGCTCCTGCCACACACATGGACACACACGTATACGTTGCATATCTCTGCCTTCAAAACACTTGGCATTTCTATTAGTTTCCTGTAGCTACTGCAATAAATCACTACACATGCACTGGCTTAAAACAACAGAAATTTATTAATCTATAGTTCTGGAGGTCAAAATTACAACACGGGTCTCAGTGAGCTGAAACCAAGCTGTCAACAAGGTTGCATTCCTTCTGGTGGCTCTAGGGCATAAGCCATATCCTGGCCCTTTCCAGCACCTAGAGGTCACCTGCATTCCTTGGGTGATGGCCCCTTCCTCCGTCTTCAAAGCCAGCAACAGCAAGTCAAATCCTTCTCACTGTTTATCACTCTTACCTCTTCCTCTTTTGCCTGCCTTACCTCTTCTCCTGCCTTTTCTTCTACTCTTCCAAGATCCTATTGATTCTGTGTAGGCCCATCTGGACAATCCAATCCCTGTTGTGAGGTCAGCCGATTAACAATCTTAATTCTATCTACCATCTGAATTGTCCTTTGCCATGTAAGATAACAACATATTCACAGACTCTGGGGATTACATAGCGGACTTTGGTAAGTAGAGAGGAGATTAGTCTTCCCACCACAATAATTATATGCTTACTCACTTGTGAACACTGTTTCCCCCTTTTCTCCTAACCCCAGCTTCATACACACCATGTAAGTGCAAGTTTTGGGGGGAAAGAATAATATTTGTCCTCTTATCAATGTTCCCGTGGTATATATACCAAAGGCCTGGTATATGGTAGGGGAGGCAAAGAAAAAAGATTCTGAACCTCAAGTCTAAAAGTTAATTGAAAGAAACCAAACTTATACATGCAATATTTGAAAGCACTAATTATGCTCTGTGTCAACAAATTCACAATAATATAGTATCTACTGATACCACTTAATGTGCATATATAGAATACATAAGAATTTCAATTTGTTTGGCAGAAATACACGGGCTTAGTATCAGAGAGACATTGGTTGAATTCTAACTCTGGGTGGGCCAAGAGATTTAATCTGTGTCTCGTTTTCTCCTGAGTGAAGTAGTTGCATTGAACTCCACCATCACATGATTTTGGTAGTTTATTTGTTTTGGTGAGGATTAGGGAACATAGTCTAAAATATTTAGCACAGAACCTGCCATTTATGAAGTGCTCATAATGAGTTTCTGCTACTACTATATAAAAGGAGTTTGATTGGTAAAATCTTTATTGAGAATGTCTGTAAAATTTCTCCTGCCTGTTTTAAAGCTTCTACCTGTGATAGTAAGATTCTCTGATTTATCTGATGTTGAATCATTTAACAGAAGACATGCATTAGAGTCATAAATTTTGAAGTTGTAAATGTTCCAAGGAGGAAAAAAAGAAAAGTGCAGTTATTTCTCCTTTTACACATGAGGCATTTGAGATGCAAAGAGGTGGTCAGAATTTCAAGTCAGCAAATTACCGAGGAAAGTCTCAAACTCCAATCAGTTTGTTCTCCAGTGTAGTGCTCTTTCTGTGGTATTTATCATCATTGTTTGGGGTTTTGTTTAGGTATTTTTCTTCATATGTTCTATGCAAGGCACTGCAGGTGCATCCGAGTTAGACAAAGTCTCCTCCCGCAGGCTGTTGGCATGTTAACAATCTAGAAGGATTAAAATGAGCACACAAATAATTCTAAAATAATGCAGATTTTGGTGAATGCCATTGGAGAGAGTTACGAGTACAGAGTTGTACATAGACTCAATTGTTCCTGAAAGGATTGGTGGGAGAGTAAATGTGGGGGGGGGGCGAAAGCATGCTTATGGTTGTGAATATACAAACCACAAGTTTATTCTTGTGTTATTACTTATTAATTACTGTATTAGTTTCATACAAACAACTGTAAGCCTAGTTTCCCCCCACTCTGTATATCAGAATAATGGCTACTTATGGTGTTCGTAGAAAATGAAAGGAACCGACCACTCTGGGTAGAGAAAATACCTCAGAGGTGGAAAAGAATGAAAAGTAATTAGAGTGTGGTAGTCTGGTTGAGCTTAAGCATATTTTAGATACTAATAAATGTTTTATTAAAGCAGGAAAGGGAGGAAGCCAAAAGGAAGGAGGAATAAGTGGTGGGAGGGAGGGAAGCAATAAACAAGTGAAAGGCAACACCAGAGAAGGTCTTATATATCAGGCTGAGGGTTTGAAATTAATTCAGCAGATGAATGGATTTAATTACTGCTGTTTCAAGATTTTATACCAGCTTTTTTCTAGCATATTCAGTTCAAAATTGGTGGTCATAGGTAGATAGGTTTTAGTCATATGAGTATAGAATTCTTTCTATTCCTTCCTTGGGATGATAATTTGAAAGAGCAAAAGCAAAAAGATTTAAAAAAAAAAAGCCAGCGTGTGCAGAGGGCCTGACAAATTATAAATCCAGTCAAAACCCAAGCAAAATAAACAATGTTTTTGAAACACAAGTCGTGACCACAAAGAATGGATAAATTATTGCTCTGGCATTTCCTTTGTTATTTATGTCTAGAAATCAATCAACAGCTGAAGGAACAGAATAATTTATAAGTCAGGTGCTGTCAAATACTTGTCGGTCTCAACCGGTATAACCTGCCCATGAATTTCTATGAAAATTGATGACAATAGAAAATAATCTTATTACCTGCCTGACATTCATAATCTGGTGCATATTATTCTAACATAATATATAAGCACAAATTAAAAATAAAATAGCTACTGAAAACAGAAGTGCCTACTGGCTCTGTCAAACCTTCCCTCCTTCCTCACCACACCTTATTTAATAAAAATAAATGTAAGTGATGGAACATTTATTATGAAAACAAGTTAACCAAAAAGACCTGTCAATTTGATGGAGGAGGTTATTTGTTCAACAAAATATCGAAGCACATGAGGCAATCTGGGAATCCAGTAGGAAAACAGAAACGCTCCTGCTTTTGCTTTTCCCACCTGCCTTCTTACCAGAAATAAAAGTCTCAAGAGCACTGATGAAAAATATAGACATAGTTTTATGAACATATTTTGTTTCGTCAGATTCAGAAGGACTCAGGGGCGATTGGTCATCTCATGAGAGCAGAATTTAAACAAGGATCTTGTTAGAAATAGCCAGGCAATTTCAGTCTCCCTATCCCTCTTATTTCCCCCTCTCTAGCTCTACCTCGATCACCACCTCAGAAACAGTTGTGTGACTCCAAAACCCATTTTAGCCACATTCTGGTTCAAACCCAATGGACCCACATTCACGTGGTCAGTCTCTCAGGTCCAGAGCTCCATTAACCAAACTAATAGAAACCTGATGAGTAATTTAAGATGCCAAGGAATCAGTTTAATAATGACGAAATACATAATTGACAGGCAGAGAGATGTTTCATATTATGTACCATCTTTCTGCAGGATACATGGTAAGAAAAGTTCTTGTTGGAAGGTATTTTGGTAAGTAGTATTCAGATAAAGAGAAGTCAATGAGGCCATGTCAATGGCTCATGGCATCAAGATGATTACTAGTGAAATTATTTCCATTTCACAGGTGGACCTAAATTGGTCACACTCAGAGGGAGGACTCTCTGCCCTAAATAGTTACAGACAGGACTCTCCCCTGACCCCCACCCCCTCAGGATAAGCAGTTTACACAGGGGTTCAAGCCATGTCCAAGTCTCAGTAACGTGAAACAACGCAGGTTTATTTCTCACTTGTACCACGTGTCCATGTTGAGTTGATCCTCAGGGTTATCAGCAGGGCCCCAGGCTGATGAGATCTTCCACCATCAGGAACCTCACCAGTCACTGTGCCAGAGAAAAGAAAATAGGGCAAATTGTTCACTAGCTTGTAACTGATGGGCCCTGGGAAATGAAACACAAAGCTTTCTTTCACTTCCCATTGACTAAAGAAAGACAAATAGTCATGCTTGACTTCAAAACACAGGGCATGCCGTACACATTCCCTACCGTAAAGAATGAGAATTGGAATACTGTAAGTAGCCTTAATGTCTCCCAAAACACATTAACATACTCTTACTCTTAGAGTTCTGCTTTGCTAGACATCTTTTTCCCCTACATATTAAGTTTTACCAATTATCTTTAATGTGCTTTTATATTTGCTAATAATATACATTCAAATTCTCTCAAGTTTTGTCACTTTAACTGAAATGTGTTTGATCTTTGAAACCAGAAATATATTCATGGCTTAGTGGAGGTTACTTCTATAGAGAACTGAACTCAATCATTATGTGTTGACATTTTCAAGTTCCCATTCTTTAAGGGTCATCAGTCTGCATGCCGCTGATACTCTCATGTACGTACACCAGGAAGTGTCCCCTGAATGATTTAGGAAGACAGCCATGCTCACCACTGTAACACCAATGTCACACCCCTAAATGATTCTGGATTGTTCTTCATGTGGATCTGAGCATCATTGCTATGGAAATTAAAATCCAGTAAGATTATATGAAAACTATTTGTTTATTGTCATTTGTGCCAAGTTTGGGCTCATTGCTCAGGAAAAATATTTTCCTAACCATAGATGATATCTCCAATTTAATAAGAGACAAAACGGTGTGGTAGATAAGGGCAGAGACTGGAATCAGACAGAGCTGGGTGGGAGCTGAGCTCCTAACACCTTTCAGCTGGGTTACTCTGGGCGTCCAAACCTCTTAGCTTCTTTCTCCTCATCTACAAAATGGAACGGTGACACCCACCCTGAAGTTTTATTAGGAACGTGAAATGTGCCCGGGCACAGCAAACACTACTTCAGTTTTCTATAGTAGTTGTTGTTGGGACTTTCTGAATATAGTGCCAGGGGACAGAATCTGAAATAAAAACTTCTCTTTAAGTATGTGTTTATGTACCTTTGCTTAGTACGGTACCCAGCACAATGCCTGGCACAGAGTGAGTGCTGAACAAACGTTTGTCCGGAGAACAGACGTGTTATTCTAACCCACTTTGCCCCTCGATATTGAGTTGAGGTAAAAACGAAACATCTGCTTGGATTTCTTTTTTTCTATGTTAAAAACTGGGAGGAAATCATCCACAAAGCAAAGTACAGGTGTTTGTTGTTGTTTGTTGTGTTGTTTTTTTACTAGATGAGCAAATTAGTCAAATGAGCAATTTCTATAAGAGGAGTTCTGTAGTAAGTTCTCACTTAACAGCCAGCATGAGCCCTGCGAGAGTATAAGATCCGTGTTATTTCGTGTAATTGATCACAAATGGCAAGGTTTGATTCACCGCTGGTGCTAATTGAACAATCTCAGTTCTCTCTGTTTTTGTTTGTTTGTTTGTTCATATTTTTATAGTTTTGTTTGTCTGTAAATTGTTAACTAAAATAAAACAAAATCAAGTCAGCAACTCCTGGAATCTCTTTTCCTCTCAATTAGCACACAGCCACCCCTACCACAAATGTTTGTCTCTTTCAGTGGGGGAAGGTAGGTTTGATTGTCTGAAATTTCTCAGGAATTGGGGTTTAACCTGCACTTTCTCGGTATGCTAATGATCTTCACTCCATCCTGTTGAGAAATAAATTATAAAAGGAGATATTGCTTAATTGCTTAGTTTTTATTTTATTTTTTTTAACTTAAGGCCCATTGTCTTTCTTCTTGTCCTTCCTTCTTGTTACTTCCTTGCTCCCCTTCTCCCTCTCTCCCTCCCTTTCTTCCTCTTCTTTTCCTTGATCAAATATTTATTGAATATCTTCCATGCATCAGAAAGTGTTCCAACCACTAGAGATGAAGCACTAATATTCTGCCCTCCAAATGGTGGGAAATAAGTAAGTTCATAAACTCAAGGCAAAGAGTGGTAGCTATGAAGAAAAATCAAGCAAGGGGCAAGAGGGATGTCTCTACTGTGGATGTGTTGGTCTGAAAATGTGGCATCTGAGAAGAGACCTGAGTTAATTAACCCCTAGTGCAAGCATGGGGAGTATCTGAGAAAAAGTTTTCTAGGAATAGGCAAAAAAATAAGCATCGTTAGTCTGAGCAGGCACTTGCTTGAAAGGCAGAAGCCCAGTTTGACTGATTATAGTGAGTGAAGTAACGGACGGTAAAAAAATAATATCAGAGATGTAACCTAGAGCATGGAACCAGGTTGGGGAGGGTCTTGTGGCCTGTGACAAAAGCATAGACTTTATTATGAATGTGAAGTCACTGAAGGGTTTTGAACAAGTGAGTGGTATGATCTCATTTACTCTTTAAAAGAATCACATTAGCTGCTATATAGAAAGGAGGGAGAGCGGGAAGGAAAGCAGTAAGACCAATAAGACATGACCACTTCAGTCCGAGGAAGCAGTGGTGATGGCCTGGACTGGAGTGATGTGCATGGGGGGAGTGAGGGAGCATCAGATCCTGGGGTCCAGTTTCCTAGTTAAAGATAAGTTGTAAGATTTGGGATAGGGGAGCAGCGTTGTTCTTGTTACAGAACGGACGGTGGGGGCTGCTGAATGATATGAAAGACCCCTGTTTTTTCCCCAGGGGTTCCTCCCCATTACCAGGTTCACTTTTCCCACCACGAGGAAAGACATAAAAGGAAAGGAATTACTATTTATTTAGAAGCTGTACAGACTAAAGTTCTTTAGAATATGCATAAACACACACAGTCCTTCCCTCTCCCTCTGCCCCGTCTGGGGTACCATATCTCATGCAGGCTCCTAGCACCATCCATGTGGCAAAAAGGGAGCACTTCCAAAGCCACGTGGTCCTGACTCTCACCCAAGCCGAGTGGTTCCCACTTGCCAAAACCGCATAGTCCCAACAAGACACCCAAGCCGTGTGGCCCCAAAAAGAGACACCAAACAGCTGCCCCGCCTGCATTTAAATCCCAGCACCAATCTTTCTCTGCAGCCTCATTTCCGGCTCCTCCCACAATTGGCCACAGCTGCCAGCAGTCAGGGCAGGTGTGGCCCTGTGGTGTGGAGCCAATCATCTCCAAACTCTTCTGGACCCCATTACTGATCCCTCTTTGGGCCCCCCACCCTTGGCTGCACCCTGTTACATTCTTACAGTGATTTTGTCACATACCTCTCTTGACAGATCGAGCTATGTAAGAGCTCCACTGGTTGAGCAAATGGTCAACTCAAAAGGAATACTTCAACCTTTCTTCTGCGTTTCTCTCTGCATACTGAGAATACATGTTAAGCAGGATTTGGATTTCTTAGGAAGATCTGAAAGTTTAATACTCATTTCCTCAGCCATCAAGGGAGTTGGGATTCTCTAGCATAAAAGGTAGTATCATCTCAAAATGAGCAAGGGTAGTAACCTTCAATATATTTCATTTACAGTAAATGACTAACAATAAGCACCAATTAGGAGGATGTCCATTGCTGCAGATCCAGGAGCATGGCATATACAGCATTGTCTAGAGGCTTTGAAATTATTGACCAATAGTAGCTGCGGCTCTAGTTAATGTCAATCTTCCCATTGCTGATTTTCCAGAGGGAAAACTTCATGCTCTTCAGGGAGGTAGAAATTAAATCTTGTTATGAATTATGTGCTATCTGAGACAGTATTCTGCTATGAGCCCATCCAGCCTACCAATAAATAAATAGAGTTATAAAACACACCCTCTTAGACACTCAGAGTTCTATCTCCTCTATTCCCTCCTTTCCATTTTATTTTTCTCTTGAGTTCTTTAAAAGAGAATGATCACTACTGAGTTATCTTTGCCCTCATCCATTTCTTTTGAGAAGTTAACAATTTATGCAAAATAGGCCCCAATATTTTTTCTAAGTATTTAGCAGGACTAATCTATTAATCCTGATTTCAAAAAGCTGCCTAAAGGGTTTTCCCCTTTTCTCTTAGACCGGGTAGACTTCATTAGCAACACTGCCAGCTGTCCCTGGCCTCTAGATTATGTGCATCTGGAAAGCACCTCCCAGGCCTTGTAATCACCCCTGAATCATGGGAAATGAGTGGTCTCTTAATTGATACTTAAGGGGATTAAATTTCAGGTATTTCTTCAATAACCACTAAGACTTTGTTCATTCCTCTATGAGGCCACCCATTCACTTTCTGCTCCTCCTCACTACTTAAGGCAATGACAGTTGCCTCAACCCTCCTTATGACTCTTGGCATCAGCTTGGGTGGCTTTGCCATCTACCTGTTGAATACTTCCAGCATCTAAACTCTTACGTCTTTAAACTTCCAATGCCCGTGTTGAAAAACAAATATTCCGTTATTGAATACTTTATTCCTTTGCAAATTGGCAAACACATTAGTCCCCCTCTTATTCACAGGGGATACACACATTCCAAGACCCCCAGGGGATGCCTGAAACCGAGGATAGTACTAAACCATACATATATAAATTATGTTTTCTTTTATGCAGTTCCATGATAAAGTTCAATTTATACGTTAGGCACAGTAAAGCATAACAACAATAAATAGTAATAAAACAGAACATAACAGTTCTGTGAAATGTGGTCTCTCTTTTTCCTCTCAAAATTCTTACTGTATTGTACTCACCCTTCTTGTGATGACGTGAGATGATGCAATGCCGACGTAATGAGATGGATGATGTAGGCGCTGTGGTGCAGTGCTAGGCTATTGTAAAGGTTCCTTGAACACAATACAGGGACAGTCCTGATAACTCAGGCAGCTACTAAGTGACTAATGAGCCAGTAGCATATAGAGCATGGATGTCCCAAACTAAGAGGTAACTCATATCTCTGGTGCGATGAAGTGGGATGGGACAGGATTCCATCAAGCTACTCAGAATGATGCACAATTTAGAACTTATGAATTATTTCTGGAATTTCCCATTTAATATTCTCAGAATCTTGGTTGACGGCAGGTAACTAAAACCATGAAAAGTGAAACTGTGGATAAAAGGTGATTACTGTAGGCATAAAATTATAATTGCATGACATGTCTGATACCTCCTTTTCTAACAACTCCTGTTAATGTAGGTGGAAAGGCCCTAATTTTAAAAATTAGTAAGAGAATAAAAGGACAGAATTGCAGTGCCTATTATCAGTAGTATGCTATGAACATCACATAAAATGTCAACTTTAGAGCAGAAAAATTCAAGGCAGTTTGAAAAGTTACATGCATCTCCCCATAAAAGAATGATAGCCATCATAATTGAATATGGACAAGACAGATGGGCAAAGCAACCAACTTCCTGATGAAATATTTAATGGAATGATTACTTAATAGGAAGAATTGCTGATCTGAAGATGCAAACTCCACTGAGGAAGAACAGTGTGCATGCCGAGTGGGAACTAAAAGAACTGAGAAGCTTTTCTCACCTGCAGATTAAGAACAAAAAAAAAAAATGTAAAAATTTCGGAGAACAAAGTTTTAACTGCTCTCACTGTTCTTCCCTAGGATTCTTTTCCTCTTCCTCTTTTCTGTCTTATATGCAAGAGAAGTGTCTAAATCATGACAAACATAAAGTAGAAATGTGCATTCAGTTATTCAGGACAATTTTAAATATGATTCTGACTTTTTAATGCAAAGTCACTTTTAACTTTAATTCGTAGAGAAACTAACAACTGGGTTTCACTCTACAAGGGAATAAGTAGCAGAAGGTGAGGATCGTCATGAATCAACAGGATGAGCTGGGTTTGGGATATTCTGTGTTCAGGAGGGGAGTGTATTTTTGTAGCTAAAATGATAGACTGGTAGGTTGTATTATTGTTTCCCTAAAGCTACTCTCTTCCTGGATCTTTATTCATCAGCTTTGCTGGCAACAATTTCCAAAGCAGTGGAACAACACATTTCTTTCTTATAGTACTTTTAGTTGCTATGGGTCAGGCTTATTTCTTCATTTTGTTCTGTTCTGCTCTGCCCTATGCATTTCTTCACATTTCAGTCACCAGCCAAGTCACCTACGCAGGCCTGATAATAGGGTATGAACATGTATTTTTGCAGACAGGTCATGGAAAGGGAAAGGAAAACAATCTTCCATACTACCTGTAGTAGAAGGCAAAACCATGTCTTTGCAAAGGTACCCTTGCCCTAATCCCTCCTAAGATGCCTTAGGTTTTGTCTTGGATGAGGGATGGGAGTCATGAGGCATGGGAAAGGAAGGCAGAGAGAAGGCACAGTCACAGGGAAGGGCTTTGAGGACCAGAACTTGGTGAAAACATAGCACTCTATCATTTATTTTTCTCAGTCTTGCTTTACCCAAGCCATGTAGGCATGCCTCTGTGTGTATACACATATATTTAATGTAGTGTATGAATATCTATATGTTCATATGCATGCATGTATATTCACATGTGCACACATGTATGTATTCTGGTTCTGTGAATGTTTTAGCAGTGCTTAGTTTTTCTTTGTAGCCAAATATAAATACAATCTCATCATACTCCTAATGATGCCTACCCCTTGCCAAAGTTGGACGTCTGACTCTGGGGCCTTATTGATTGGTTCACATTGATGGATGCTTTCTCTCACATAGAAAGGCAGTGCTATTGACACACAACAACTAGGACATAGAAACAGAACTGCTATTCTAGACGCTTTTGCAAGTTGATATATGTAGCTTACCAGTTAAAGTTAATGTCAATTCCAAAGTAAAATGAACAAAACCCACATAATAACAATGACTAACGTTACGAAATGCCGTGTACTATGCTAAATACTTTAATTTGATGATTTTATTTGATCCTCCCAAAACTCAGTGGAAGAACTACTATTATTACTACCATTTCATAGATGAGGGAACTGAGACTTGGAGAACTTAGGCAGCTCCCTGTGCTGACACACATGGAAGGAGAGTGACAGGGGTGTATGTAAATCTGTCACCCTATTCCAGAGCCAGTTATTAACCTCTACACGCTACTCAGGGTGACCTTGGGCCAGGCAGTCACTGAGATTAACCTCCATTAAACATCCTGATACAGGCTTTACCTGATTCAGATCAAGATAAATAGTCTGTAAATGTATTATTTAAACAAGAGGGATGGGGGAAAGAGAAATACATATGTCCATGCAGGATTTATGGTAATGCAATGACATTGACCAGGGAAAGAAAATAGAAAAATCTTACCAGCATTTACCATCTTTAAAAATATAATGTAATAATATTTACATATTATTATAGTGCACTATTGTAATATTAGTACAATATTATTGTAATATTATTACAATAATGTAATATAGTGTACTAGTGTAATATTTACATATTATTATAGTGTATTACACCTTGTTATAGTGACTATCTGCTGCCCCTTGGTTGACTGGAGCTTCATTTGCATCTTTTTTTGTTGTTTAATACTGCTCTTCCTCACTTTCAGTCAAGATGGCAGCATAGGCAGGCATGGCTCACCTCTTCATACAACCGCATCAAAATGACAACTAAAATAGAACAACCATCACTCAGAACCATCAGAAATCAAGTTAAATGAAAGTCTGACAACTATGCAACTAAAGAAATCACATCCATCCAGATGGATAGAAAGGATGCAGAAGTGGAATGGGCTGGTCCCTCATCCACATGTGGTGGATAAAAATTCGGGAGGTATATCTTGGGAGCCAGAAGTCCCAGTCCCACACCAGGGCCCCGAGCCCAGGGCACCAGTGCCAGGAAGATAAGTCCCCACAACCTATGGCTGCAAAAACCAGCAGGGTTTGAGTCTGTAAAAGAAAACTGTTGGAGCCCCAAGCAGTTCCTCTTAAAAAACCCACACATAGACTCAACTACTCAGACTCATTTCCTCTGAGCTCCAGCATAGGAGGTAGCTGCTTGAAAGACACCAGTGGTATACGGGGAGAAACTGAAGTGTCTAGAGTCAAGGGGAGCAGAGACAACTGTCCTTTTTCTAAAAATCTCCCCACGGAGCTGGCAAACTGGTGCAACATCCAAGACTCCATCAACCTCCAAAACACTGTTTGACCTTGGAGATCTCCAGAGACTGCCTCACCCAACTTACAGGCCCACCCAAGCTGCTTTTCCATATGAATGGCTCATTCTTCATAGCTTCCTACAGTCTCTCAAACCAGCAACAGCCGGCCTCAGTGAGCCCCAGGCCTGGCACTAGCAGCAGCCAGCCTAGGTTCACGGCTTGGCCTGCCTGGGAATCTCCAAGCCTAACACAAGTAGCAGCCACCTCAGATTGCTTTATAACCCAGGCAGGGTGGCTCCAGGCAAAACATAGGTGGGGGTTGACCTTGGCCTACACCATCCAGGAAACCCCAGGGCCAGAACACTCAGTGGACAGCTACAGACCATGTTGAGCACCACCACACTGCCCCAACACAGCTGATGCTCCACAGAGGGTGGAGGTTGGTGGTAAGTGGTCATAGTCAGATCTTGCAGCTGACTGACCTGCATAAATCCCTCCCATTGACCTGCCAACAGCAAGATCAAAGCTCAACTACAATAGGAGGGTGTACTCAGCCCACATGAAGAGTGCATCTCAAGTACCCAGCTTGTGTGATATCGGAGGTTGTGCCACTGAACCCTACAGAACACCTACTACATGAGGCCACACCGTAAAGACACAGTGTCAAAGCAGCTCTACCTAATACATAAAAACAAACACAGGCTGCCAAAATGAGGAGACAAAGAAACATGGCCCAAATGAAAGGACAGATTAAAACTCCAGAAAAAGAGCTAAACAAAAGGGAGATAAATAATCTATCAGATGCAGAGTTCAAAACACTGGTTATAAGGATGCTTAAGGAACCTAGCAAAGACTTTAACAACATAAAAAGATCCAGTCAGAAACAGCAGATACACTAATTGGAATAAAGAACAATTTACAGGGAAACAACAGTAGAGTGGATGAAGCCAAGGATCAAATCAATGATTTGGAACATAAGGAAGCAAAAAATAACCAATCAGAAGAAGAAGAAAAGAGAATCCAAAAAACCAAGGATTGTATAAGCAGCCTGTGGGACAACTTTAAGCAATCCAACATTCACTTTCATAGGGATGCCAGAAGGAGAAGAGAAAGAACAAGAAATTGAAAATCTATTTGAAAAAATAATGAAACAAAATTTCCCTAATTTGGTGAAGGAAATAGACATGCAAGTCCAGGAAGCACAGAGAGTCCCAAACAAGATAGACTCAGTGGCCTATCCCAAGATATATCATAATTAAAATGCCAACTGTTAAAAATAAAGACTTGGGAGGGGGAGTGTGGGAGAATGGGTGAGAGGTGAGGGTATTAAGAAGTACCAATAGGTCTTTATAGAATAGGCATGGGGATATAAAGTACAGTATAGGAAATAGAGTAGCCGAAGAACTTATACATATGACCATGGACATGAACAATAGTGTGGGGATGGCCTGAGTGGGTAAGGGTGTTGGGTGGAGGGAGAGCAAAGCAGGAAAATCAGGACAACTGTAATAGCATAATCAATAAAATATATATATTTTAAAAAGACTGCTCTTTCTCTGTTTTTGCCCCATCAAACCCAGTAGAATCCACAAACAGCACTAGTTCCAAAGTCCTAGCATGCAGCCAAAATATTATGGCATAGCAGTAGCACAGAGAAGAGGCAAAGATCCAACCACGACTGAAATCGCAGATATACACACACTGGAAAGCAGACGTTTGCCCATAAGACATAGATTTTCGAAACCGAGCCATTCTTCCAGGACTTAAAGCAATTTTTGCGATTATATGTATGAATGTCAATGTCCTCTAACTCAGTATTTATAAATACAGTTGGCCCTTGAGCAATGTGGGGATTAGGGATACCAACATCCCCTGTAGTTGAAAATCCATGTACAGCTTTTGACTTCCCAAAATCTTAACTTGCCTGTCAGTATCCATCGGGGTTTGGTTCCAGGACAGTTCTCTCTGCAGCTAACAAAACCCATGGTTGCCCAAGTCCCCTGGATAAAATGGTGCAGATCAATGCATACAGTCAGTTCTGCACACCTGCAGACTCTGAACCATCGGTTGAAAAAGTACAGGTATTTATTTTTAAAATCCACATAAAAGTAGACCTGTGCGGTTCAAACCCCTTTTGTTTAAGGGCCAACTGTATATATTATAAAGGGTGGGCAAATTTTGAGTGCAATGACTTTTTCTAGCCCTGCTTCTGAAAGCCTGGTTTTGTAACCACTGCAATATAGACTGTGAGTTTATTCTTTTCCTAAATCCAGTTGAGTGTGTTTCAGGTTCCATCTGCAACAGGCATTATTTGCTTCACTGCTATGCTCTTTCACAAAGATCACAAACTGGTAGCCCAAGGGCTGAATCATCCAACTTACATTACTTCTTTTTTTTTTCCTGCACAGTATACGTGTGTGTGTGTGTCTAGCTATTTAGCTGTCCTCCTCATCATCGTCTATCATGTATCGATGAATATCAGTGCTTTAGAACAATGGAGATGCTTTGCCATTGTCCTTTTATACATTGATATTACTTGCCTGGAAGCCCTGTAGTCATGTTTGAATTTGTAACTGCAACTTTATATATTTCTTAAGTCATTTCAGTTGTACATAGACAAGCTCAGGACATGTTTATCTCTTTTATTTTCTTTGTAGCACAGGTACATCAACTCTTGAATACGACAGCAAAATTCTGTGTGCTTTTCTTTTTTAGAGAACTTATCAGATTCTCAAAGGAGTCAGTTACTCAAAGAAATTTTAAAGGCCCCATAAAGATTTCTGAGTTCACATTCATTATTTTATACCCTCTATTATTTTATAGCTAGGACAGAAGTAAAATGTGGTAGCCAAGGTCTGTACTACAGTATATACCATAGTAATTAATGCCAGACTAAGGCTAGAATGAGGTCGTGTGGCTGGCAGGCAAAGTACAACTTTCACTACATCAATCTGTGTTTCGATTCTTAATCAATATTTACTTCTGTCTTGTGCACCCTATAGCTTTTGGCAATGGCTCAATAAAAGGGTGATTAAATAACCCAGTCCCAACTTCAAAAAGAGGCAAATTTAAATCATTTCTTCTAAACTCCATCAAAGTATCCATATTGCCTGATTCTGTTCTAGATTTGTTGATCTGGGCTCATAGAATATTTTTCAATGACAATGATGACAAACATCTTAAACACAGTATTCTAATTTTTAGGACAAATGATGCTAGAGTGCACTAACTGCTAGTGTCTTGGTTAGGGACGCTTTTCTTCTTCCATGTTACTGTGGTCAGCCTCATTCTAACTTTTCCATAAATAAAAAATACATTTTAGAAAAAAATGAGAGTGGGAGGAAAAAGGATGAGGACCAATGTCCATTTTAGGGACCATCTGGTGCAAAACCAGATGCCATCAAATCTGTTGACTGAGAATTTTTGCTTCAAGTGTAATTTTTTTTTGTTGTCTGTAACTCTTTTCCCAAGGCCCACTTCATTCACCTTAGATTGCAGGTACATTGGATCGTTCCATGTTTCATGGTGGTATATTCAGGAAGTGGTTCCTTTTCAACACTTTCAAGTCCCCAAATGAAATAAATACTATTTCAATAAGCTGCAATGTTTAAGGCACTGGATAGGTTTATGAGTGAGGGACCTCTTTCTAAAGCTCATCCTCCCACTTAAGAAAGTAAATTCTGTTTCACAAGTCCCTCCCATCTATTGTGTTTACTTGAAAAGCATGAAGAATAAAAAGAAGGAGATGGTCTCTTGGGAAAACAGTAAGTTTGTCAACTATTTCCTGCTAAAATGACTTCAAAAGCCAATTGAGTAAATTTTGAAAGGCAAAGAAATATTCCTCTGTGTCTTCTTTTTTTATTTTTTTATTACTTTATTGTTGTTCAATTACAGTTATTTGCATCCTCTCCCCTCCCCTCCCCAAATATTCCTCTGTGTCTTCTCAGTCAGTATTACTAGTGACTTACTGCCTCTTCTCTCGATGTTTTTTATACTTTTCTTTCCTCTCCCACCACCTGCCCCCTTGGAGGTCAAAGTCCAATCAGGCAAAAAGCCATTAAGGCAAGATCCTTCACAATTCCAAAAGAATGGTGTGATTAAACTGACTTCATACGATAGAAATCAGATAGACTCTAGAGTATGAAAGTAGATTGCTCCAAACTCAACCAAAGAGCACCTCTTACTTCAGCTTCTTGGGCAAATGGAACATTAACAAATTAACATGGCCTCAAATACATGCAGTCGTTGACTGGCAGCTACTTTCTTTCCATCTCTACCAGGAAAGAGACAAAAGGCAGTTTTTCATCACAGAAGATAGACAACAATATACATTTACATTCTTACTCAAAGGTGCACTTGATACTCTCATCCTTTGTAACACTATAGTAAAAAGGGACTTTGACGCTGATTATGTCACATAACCTCACCTTCACCCAGTATATCAACAACACAGTGTTAGTCAAATCATATGAGCAAGGAGTGTCAAGTACACGGTGGGCCTTGGAACATGTTGGATCTCGAAGGTAAGAGATAAAGGCTATGAAGATTTGGGAATGATGTCAGGAAATCTCATCTAAAATAAAAGACAAATTATTGCTTCTCTTACTCCCACAGTTAGTAGGAAACGCATTGTCTGGTAATACCTTTGGCTCCTAGAAGCAGCATATTACACAGGTAGACATATTGCTGTGATCCTTACAGGGTGCCAGGAACATACCTGTTGTGTTGGACTTGCAGCTGAGAAAACTTTATAGGACAAAAACTATCAGTGGTAGGAAAGTGTACTAAAAATTTGTAAAAGCCCCCAAATGAGAATTATAATGTAAGCTGGAGAAAATTCATGCCATCTCCAGTGGTGAATTGTGCACCTTAAAAAATCAGCTCTCTGTGGAGATCCTGTTTTCCTACACCATCTCATACCAATGTATGAAAGACTATCATTTCTACATTGTGCATTTTTGGCAACCTGTAGATCAGTTGACCACTTATGCATGGTTTTATTTCTGGACTTTCTATTCTGTTCCATCAGTCTGTGTACCTGTGTATATGCCAGTACCACACTGTTATAATCACTGTTACTTTGTAGCATGTTTTGAAGCCAGGAAGTATGATACCTGTGGATTTACGCTTCTTTTTCAAGATTGTTTAGGCTATTTGGGTCCCTTTGTGGTTTTATATAAATTTTTGGATTGTTTTTGTATTTTTTAAAAAAAAATGCCCTTGGAAGTTTAATAGGAATTGATTGAATTTGCAGATCACTTTACATAGTATGAACATTTTAACAATATTAAGTCTTCTAATCCATTTCCATGGATGTCTGTTCAAATATTTATGTTTTTTAAAATTCATTTTTAAATGTTTTGTAGTTTTTAATTCTATCAGCTAAGCGAGCCCAACAGCAATGCACGATAAGATGGAACTGGGTCAAGTGAGGATCAAGCAAGAGCCGAGTCAGACACAGGGAAGCTGCACACACAGTTGGCCCAGGAGCCCATGACATCCCCGCTGTTTGGGGGCTGCTGCTCCCTCAGCTAAAACCCATGGCCACGTGGGGTTCCCTTTTGACCATGTGAGAGGTGGAAGAAAAATGCTGACCTGGCTCTCCAAAGGTAGGACTGGTATATCGTGCGAGCCACATTTGATGATGGTTGAGTCACAGTCCCACTGAGGAATGGTCCTTAAAGACAGCAGAGTTGGGAACTGCTCCCAACACTCAGGGCTTCCAGCAGTGTCTCTACCTTCTTATCTGGTTTATATGGAAAGAGAAGTGACCCAAAGAAAGGATAAATATGGATTCATGAGCAGGGGCAAAAGCCTTGGCTGACCGGTCAGTTGTCTGAAAGAGTGAGTTTGGAAGATCAGGGCCAAGAAAGATTGGGAAAAGGCCTGTGAGTATCAAGTGTGGAGAGCTTTCTGTTGCATATTAATACTCAGCAGCAAGCATCCACCATAGAAAAAGTTTTACATACCTAAGAAGTTCAGAAGTCAGAATTATTCAGCAAGTTGAATGCAGCCAGTCTGGATCACTGGCCATCCCAGTGCTGGCCCAATGTGCATATTAATGGGGCAAACATGGGGCCAGGGATAGAAATAACATGGGCTCCCAATGACCAAAGCCGATGGAGCCACCTCTACCACCGAACGTCTCACCTGCTAGAAACAGAAATGAGTACTGCACCCCTGATAGGGCCTCTGAATTTAAGTCACGCCTTCTGCCATAATGAGCAGTGATTTATCTCCATTGGAATAGATACATAGCCTGACTATGGGCTTACCTTTCCCATGTGTAGAGGCAAAGATTGAGAATGCAGTATCAGATAAACCCTAAGAGTGTAGAAGTATCATAGGCGTAAATTGGAGTCCCTTCTTTACTAATGTGTGTAAGTTTCCATTACAACCAATGCATTTTGTATAAATGAACAGGTAATCTGTTTAGATTAATTTTTGTTTCTGGAAAAACCACAGAAGGAAAAATTTGCCCCTTTCCTTCCTGTCGTCTTTCCGTCCATTTATCCCTTCCTGAATGCATTACTTCGTTGACTCTTTTACTGCCATCACTCTCAGATAGCAAATTATTATCTTACCTGGATTGTCTGGTCCTCTAGGCACCCCCACCTCCTTTGTCAGCTTTCTTTCCACTCTCTGTGACGTCCACGAATTCTCTCACCAGCTTATCATTCATTATAGAACATCTCTCCTCCTTTTATCACCGTGACAGTGTAAACTTTATGAACTCTGTTGCATACCTTTGTCTCCAGTTTTGAGAACAGTGTCTGCCACATGGCAGGTGCATAACACGTATCTGCTCAAGGAATTAATGAACCCCATAGTCATATACCTTCTAGGGCTCCCTGTTACTTTTAAAATTGAAGTTGCCATTTAAATCTTGGATAATTTTTATAATTACATCCTGGCAATAGATGGACATGATAATTATAGTGAAAATGAGGATTTAACTTACTACAAAAAATAAAGGAACCAATTGTAAGTGAAACACTAAGAAAATACTTTTATTTGTGTCTTTTCATTAAGTTCCATAGTTTAATTTCATACTATTATGTAGTGTGCTTTGCATTTTATTAATAAAAAAAATAAATTATGTACTAGGTAATGTGTTGAACAGTGTACAGGTGTACAATTCCATGAAATAAGGTTTATTGTACATATATTGCAGATAAGAAAACAAGTTTGATGAAGTAATTTTCCCATAGTCACCCAGCTAGCAAAAGATAGACCTAGGGTTCAAAACGTTTTGAGTGGGTCATGACTTTATTGCATGGGTTCTCATTTTCTTTATTTAGAAGATGATCAATATGCTGAGACTTAAAGAATTAACATTTCATAGAATCTCTTGATAAAACAGAGTGCTTGCTTTGGGGATGAAGGTTTCCATCTCCCTCAAAAGATCTGAGGCAGCCTGAGAGACCCAGAGCAGCGTCTTCTCTGCAGGTGTGAACGGAAGCCTGCTGCAAGAGGCTGTACCTGTAAACTCCAGAACAGACAGCACACAGTCCTCTGTCCCTCGAGCCATAGAAGCGGGGAAGTGTTTGATGGAGTTCAGAAACACCCAGGAATAGTTCCATTTTCACAAAATCACTGCAGGTACTCAGGGACCCTTTCTTCAACCAAATTGGAGTGCTGGTTAGGAAGGAGCTGTCTCCGACCCTGGCATTTCATCTCCTCCTTACTTTTCACCTCTTCCTGCTCCTTTCATAGATCAATTAAGAAACCTGCTGAAGTTTGAGGGGCCTGAAGAAGCCACTTCATCCTTAAACCCTACTTTGTACCCTGCTTGATTTCTTGGAAATTGCTAACCCTGGAGAGAAGCATTTTTGGCTTCCCCTTTGACCTGGACACACTGCAGGAGGCAAGAAATATTTTAATGTGTTTTCCCCCCTTTTGGCCTTCCTTTCAGCCTCTGTGACAGTCACCTGATCCGCACATGGAGGGCTAATGCGTGGGCAAGGGGAGAGGGACCATCTCCGTGTGCGTGCTCCTCTGACACACGGACCAGAGCACGGGTGGGAGGGCGGCAGGTCCGCTCAGCCACATGTTCAAAGGCACCCCTTTGCAGTGCATCTCAGAAAGCTGAGCCACCCTCCTTCAGTCTTCTGGGAGGTCGACAAAGGATTGTAAGAATAACCAGACCCCCAAAATCAGACCACATTTGTCAGACATGGCCGTACTATCTCTATAATTTACTATATTTTTACATTTTACTTTAAAATATTTCTGGTCATTTCTATTGAAAGAAAATAGCATTTTTGCTTTAAAGTCTTGCTAGAGGATATTTATCTTGGCTTATTCACCTGTTTATAGAATTATAATATGTTTTAGACTTGAGAAGGACTTTAAAGATGACAAATATTATTACTTTGTAGTCAATATTATGTTAATAACATTATTAATATTTTTAGCAGAAACTTTCATTTAAATGAACTCTTATTCAAATCTCAACATGGAGAAATAAACTATCAGGACCACTTTAGTTGGATGCATGGCCAGAGGCCCTGGGTCCTTCTTCATCTCCCCTGTCCTGGGAGGCTCCAGAAGGTGCTTTCCAAATCTCACTTTGAGTGCTGGAGAATTTATTACGGAGGAATGACACAGTTCACAAGGACATGCCACCAGCTGGGGGCACAGCCAACTCTAAACAGAAGACTCTTGATTCTCATTTCTGTTTTGGAGGTTTCATCAATCCTTTTGGTCTAGGGGAAAGAAAAAAATTGCTTAAAATGGACAATGTTGAAGAGAAAAGCAAATAAGTAATTTTCCCAGTGGCTGGGCTATAAGCAATTATCTTGTGATAGAAAGGTTTTTTCCCTCATAAGTAAGAATGTAGTAGATCACAGTGGATGTGCCATGCCGATGACAGACACTTGTCTTCCTTTAGTAACTTTGTTTCTGACTGTTTGTTCTCCCTGACCCAACACACCTTGCACCTGTCCTGCAAGTCCTCTGAAATGCACTGAGATGCTTGAGGTGGGGAAGGCTTCTTTGCAGATGCCCCAAACCATGTTTCTCACACTTGTCATTATTGGGGAATAGCCAAAGGCCAAGGTACATGTAGGGGAACGTTGGCAAATACACAGGGAGACAGGCAAACCAGATCTTCAGGAGACAGACAAGACCTTGCTGCTGTAATTCACAACATGCCCTTCAGCACTGAGTTGGGCATCATAACCAGATACAAGAAAATGGCCCGCCCTGGCTGGTGTAGCTCAGCGGATTGAGCGCGGGCTGGGAACCAAAGGGTCACTGGTTTGATTCCCAGTCAGGGCACATGCCTGGGTTGCAGGCCAGGTCCCCAGCGAGGGCCATGTGAGGAGCAACCATACAATGCTGTTTCTCTCCCTCTCTGTCTCCCTCCCTTCCCCTCTCTATAATAATAAATAAAATAAAATAAATCTTAAAAAAAAAGAAAAGAAAATGGCCCTTTGCCTTGTAGAAGAGCAGCACAACACTAATTTCAGGTTATTTAGAAAAATCTTTTTACAGCATCTTCTTCTCTGTCTCCTGCCATCAGTGTTTCTAAGTCCATATTCCTTCTGCTCAAAATCACTACACTTTTTCCTTTTTTAAAAATTCCTAAATTCCCTCCTCTTTCTTTTCTTGTTTGCTTCCTAGTCTTTTCCTCCTTATTTTCTTATTTCTTTTCAGTCATTATTTTTCATTTCTTCTTTTCCTTTCCACTGTATCCTTCCCTCTAGCTTTCAATATCTCTCTCATCTTTCTTTTATTCTTTCTATTTTTTCTTATCCTTTCTTGCCCTCCCCCCTCTTCTTCTTTTACTCCATTTCTCCCTTTTGCTTATTTTTTCTATTTTTTACTTTTTCCCTCCCTCCCTCTCTTTCTTCTTTTCTTCCTTCCTTCTTTTTCCTATGTTTTCCCTCCTGTATGTCTATTTTTTTCTTTGCTCTTTCTTGTTTTATCTCCCTTCCACCCTCCCTTCCCTTCCTATTTTTCCTTCCCATTTTTCCTCTTTCCTCCACCCACCTTCACATATTCTGTCTTTACTTCCTGTTTCAGTTCGGGTCCTCCAAAAACAGACTCTGAGCAAGGAATTTGAATGCAAGCAGTCCATTTGAGCAGTAATCCTAGAGAGCAGGGTGAGGGAGTGGGGAAGTGAAAGTGGGCAGAACTGAAATGTTTGTTGATAAGCACATTTCCATCACGGATGATGAGGGTTGTTCCCTCTGAGAAACTGTGTGAAAAAGCACTCAGGGTCATCCACTGAGGTGCAAAGAAATTGAGTTATCTATCCTCTTACTTGCCTTTCCCATTCATTGAGAGTCCTTCTGGACGTTAACTCTCTGGTGCCTCTGAACAGCCCATGTTTGGAAGACAAGCGTTCCCATGCCCGAAGAGTGCCCCCAGACTGAGAGGTGCAGGAAAGCCATCAGCATGGACGGGAGCTGCCTGAGCTGACCTACTGCATGTCCCCAGATGATAGGAAACAGTATGACATTTGCCTCTCTCCTTCCATCATTCTTTTTCTTTCTTCCCTCTCCTCCCTCCTTAAACAACAATTAAATACACACAGTATTGCCAAGTACTATGCTAGCACCAGGCACAGGTAAGTGGGCATAGCTTCAGCTTTCTTATAGATTACACTCTAGTCTATTCCAATATAGGGAAATAATTACTCACCAAATAGTCACAAAATATCAGTGTTTCTTAACCTTCCCTCTTACATTTCCCTTAAAAGTGGAAGACAAGGAAGAGGTATTCTTGGTTATCTGAGGGACTACACTTGGGGATTCTTTGGACATTTCTTTTCATGGTTTATTTTTAAATCCATACAAAATTAATTAACTATATATTTAAAAACACTAAATTAACATATCAACTTTTATAATAATTTGAATACTAGATTGCATTTACTTTTGAAATGTTACTACTGGTAAAATCCCAAGTAATGGAGCTGGTAGCTATTTTATTAGTACACATAATGGTTAAAAATCTCAATCTTGAAAAAATAGAAAAGTCCAGATCAAGTACAAGCTTTTTGCTTACCAGTTGGATGGTCTTGGTCAGCTTTATCTAACTTTCTGTAACTCGTTATATCCTCACCAACATTACCTAACTCGGAGATGTGGCTAGAATTTAATCGGAGGGGGTAGAATTTGGCACAGATCCAGCACAGTTAACACTCCATACATAAAATGGATTGTTGTTATTATAATGTATCATTTGTATTATTATTGTATTAACCGTTACTAAGATTTTTAGTGTCGTAATTAATTTAAGCCATTTCCATGGGAGGGAGCATCAACTTACAAACATTAGAAACTGAACAAGAGCATGCTAGCAGGCTCAACTCTCCTAGAACTCAACGTTCATACACAAGCAAATATCCTAATATTCTTCCAATCCAGTGTCTAATGGGCCTGGGCATACATTGCCTTAGGGTCCAACAGAGCTGAAACCCAACAAAGCTGGTGCTGAGCAGACAGCGGGATGAATTGCTTCTGGCACAGCATGCACTAATAGAGAGCACGGGTAGGCTGAGCAGAGCAGGGGAGCAGAGCCAGGATGTATTAATGATGAGCCTCCTGCAAGAAGGGGAGAGATCAGGGAGAGATTAGTGGAACTGCTGATTGTGCAGAGGGAGGCCAGCTGTGAGAGGTTAATGGAACATTAGGAGAAGAGAGAAATCCAAAGACAGCTGGCTGCTACCTGGGATGGTCGCTTTGAGTCATCAGATTCAAAAGCACCACACAACAGACAGCCACAGCCGGAAGTGGAGTTATGACCCCTGCCCTGCAGGGTTTGCTGAGAGGGCAGATCACACGAGCATGCGGGGGAAGAGGCTCCAAGAGACAGTGTGCCAATTCATCAGGTACTGAGATGCCTCAGCTGCTCTCCTTTTCTGAATGCCAGGCATCCCACAGAATGGAAAATGGCCCAGGGTACTTACATCAAAGAGTTCTCAGGTGTTCTGCCCAGTCTAGTCACATTTCCCTGTGTAAGACCTAAACTCTTCAATCTTGATCCAGAGAAAAAAATGAACAAGACTCTTCCAGAAATTGATTTATCATAGGTTTTTTTCAATAATTTAAAGAAGCAATTCTCAAACTTTTAGTTGTCCCTTTGCAACTGAATCGACACATGCTTTCCCCTAGGTACGACAGTCTTTATCAGACAGAGTAAGTGGACTTCCATTGCTTAGTAGCTGCCAGCATCTAGTCTTCCTACACGTGGGGTCATGGACACCTTCTGAAGAAATAACTAGTTCCTACTGGATCTAGTTCATGAGGACCATATCCAGTTGTCTGGCACGTATATTCCAAGGTAGGCTATTTCAGGCGATTGCTGTCTGGAAAGTAAGACCAATAGTTCATTGTTGTGTTTTGTGCTTGATACTCTCAATAGTTTTTTCCTACAAGTTTTGAAGCCTTGTTCTTGAGTATCTCAAGAAATTGTGAGTTGTCAGTATCATTCCAAGAATATTTTGGCCTTCAGTGTAGGTGATCAAATAATTCTCAAGACACTAGTATAGCTCCACATTCCTTCTTCACCTCTAAGAAAATATATCTAAATTCAAGTGAGTGAGAAACAATTTCAGGAACAACTTTGAATCCACTGTAATTTATTTTAGAAAGTAAGACTTTCTTAAGTTTAATTTTTGGATTATCAGGACAAAAGTAGATTTTTAAAAACAGTGCACAACTGATTACAATAAATCTGTGGTAGATTGTTTTCAAAGAGGGCTTCCATAGACTCTCCCAACCTTGTATGCACATACCTTTGCAATTTGGCTTTGACACACTTCCTATCAAAGGAAATGTATTTCTCCAACCTTTGAATCTGTGGTTAATCATGTGACATTTTGTTTGATGCGATATGAGCAAATGTGACATAAGCAGACGTTTGGAAAGTGTTTGCCCATTGAGGCTTAGCTTCTGTTGTTTGTAGCGAGAATACTAAGACTAAGAGGGCAATGAGCCTGATGTAGCCAGATGGAAATGAAGAGAACGGAGATGCTTAGCTGCCAGCTTGACAAAACCTGGGCATATGGGTGTAGCTATTATAGATCTCCCATTCATAATTGAGTTAGCATATAAGTACAGCTTCATGAATTATCCCACCTGAAACCAGCCAAAAAACACCTGGTGGAACACAGCCCAACCTCCTAATCCAGAGAACCAAAAGCAAATAGAGTAGTTTTACATTTTGTTTCTCGGTGGTTTTTTATGTAGCTGTAAGTAATTGATACAAAACTTAGTATCAGAACTTATGCAGTGAGTAAATAACAGAAACTTAAAATGGCTTTGAGATTGGCAAAAAAAAAAAAAAAAAAAAAAAAAAAAGGCTGGCCAGGAAACTATTAGTTAATGCCTAAAAAAATTGTCAAAGTTATTGGAGGCTGCACAAATGACAGTCCGTGTTCTCTGCCTGTGAACCAATTGGTAAAAAACTGCTGCCTATGGCAATCTCGTGTGTGTCTGTGATAGACACCTGCAAAGATGGCCACCATCAGTTCCACCCATCTCTTACACCCATGGTCCTCTCTACATCTATACGGGAGTCTCGCTCTCTTTCCCTCTAATTTTCTATCTCTGTCTCTTAAGCCCTAGAAAGAGAGAAGCTAAAGAAATTACCATTCAATTCACAAGCAGAGTTTAGAGAAAATGTTAGAAACAAGAATTTGTTAAATTGGGAAATTAAACTATTCACAGATCTATTCTCCCTAGCCAATGAAGGGAACCAAAGTTTTGCCATCCTAAAAATATGTTTTTTAGATGTTGATTTTAAGCTGGTTATCAAGAAACTAAAGAATCAGAAAGAACCCGTGACCCTCACCCTTTCCTCCCTAAGAGGCTAAGATGGAAAATCCTGCTCCAGGAAGGGAATCTGCGTATCCACCGTAGCATTAGATAGAAGTGGCCGAGCAGGGGCTGGGTTCTCTCCCGGTGTTTCATTGTTTCTGAGTTGCCCAACAGGATTTTGTTTACCGTGAGTTCAGCTCTTTCTTGGCCACCTGTAATTTGCCCATTTCCCCTTCAAAATCTCAGACCTGGTGCCCTTTTTTCTTTTGTCCATAATGGCAAATAAACCTCAACTGCCCAACACGTTTGGTGTGTTATTCTCACGGTATAATAACCTTTGGGCATTTTCTCCTGTTAGTCTCTCTCTGTTAATTTGGTTATGAATGTCCATCTAGAAGAGCTAGTAATTTGAGAGGAGAAATGGTTTTTTTTAGCAGCTACAGTAGAAAAAGGTTCTAAGAATAAGACATCATCTGATGATTAAAGAACAAATCAGCATGGGTATGAAAGCTTTTCAGGGTAAACACGCTTGAGTCGGGTATTATCATTCCCAATTTGGAGATGATACAACACAAATTCTGAAAGACAAAGTCAGTGGTTTTCAAACTTTGTTCCAGAGCTTTGCTTCCTGGGCCCAGTGGGATACCGAGTGATGGGTTAGACATGATGAAGAGGAAGAGCCAAGTGAGCTGCCCTCTGGGTCCTTTGTCCCACCTCAAGAAGAAAGTTCTGTCTTTATCTTTCATAACCATTGGTTTTCATGTAAGATTCTGATAGAGTAGTAACAAATAGAATGTGGATTTGAACCCTTAGGTTATTAAGATCATACTCTGCTTTATGTCATTTTGCTTAAAGCGCTAGAGGCGAATATCAGGTCTTGCAGTTGCAGAGTTTACTGTACCAGTTGTATGAGGTGTATCAGTGTGTTTACGTTTCTCAAACCAGAAGCTGACATATTTTTCTGACATTTGATGTAACAGCAGTATAGAATATTCAAAATCCGGACTGTTCCAGAAGACATTCATTGTATAGTCATTATATTATCTAATCCTTAGTAAATACTAATAAAAGATCATATAATCTACATGGGGCTCTTAGGTGAGATTTCCAAACTTCTTGAACTGATTTATTGGTTGATTTGTTAAAATTAAGACCTATGCTATTAACTAGAGAAAGGGAGAAAAAACAAACAGCCAAATCTGGTCTTTGGCTTCCAGAAACTCAGTCTGAGAGGGGAGACAGAACAGGTTCATTCCCAGAAAAATGATGTCTGAAAGATGAAGGCTGAAACAAAAAACTTAGCCTCCTAAAAGGCAGAGCCTGTGCTTCTCTGAACCGCATCTCTCTCAACTAACTGAGATCCCTAATGGCAGGAATTATAAGCTAAATAATTCTGTATAAGTTCTATTTTTTGTTTCATCAAAAAGAGATGTCTCTTCTCTCAGCTCCAGAAGGAAAAAAAGAAAGAAAGAAAATTACATTATTTATGGGCTTATAAGATCTCAAATGATTTTTATCACTATTATGCTCCCAAGTGTGAGAGAGACCATGGGTGCTTCTTCTGGCCCAGGTATTTTGACTCATGATTCAATCATTGTTTTTACTTGGTAAAGAATCTATAAACTAAACTAATTTAAAGGTGCAAAAGCCATGCTGTACAAGTGGATATGTCTTTACAGAAAAGTGGATGATAAATTTGCACTGTCTCTCCAGTTGTTTCTTAGAACTGGTTCTCCCTTACATCATATTCTAGGAACGTATTGTCATTATTAGATGTCTCATACGAAACAATCTAATGGGATGCATTCCATCAGTCACTGATTGCTAATGATGACTAGACTAGCACACACTGACGGGCAGTTACAAACATTGATGGGTAGTTAATACGTACAAGCGCTGTTCCACAGACTCTCTATACACCCATTTAAACCTGCCAATCATCCCACAAGCGAGGGCTAGTGTCAAACCTATTTTATGACTGGAAGACCAAATTTTAAAAAGATTAAATAATTTGATTGAGATCACACAGTGAAAAAGGGTTTTAAACCCAGGATGCCTAGAAATGCTTTACTGGTGTGCTCTTTAGGCAAGTCATTTCTAATTTACCTTATTTTCACCATCCTCAAGGGAAAACAAAGAAAAGCCTTTTTTAAAAAAAATTCTTTTTCATTTATGAGGATAACATCTGTGGCAAAAGTTCTCATTTATCTTGAAATCTTCATTTGAAAGAGCGGAAGCACTTTTAGTACATGATATTATAATATGGTTTAGGAAACTCGTTACAGGAAGGCAAGCACAATAGGTGAATTTGCTCTACAATCTGCTAGTCTGTTAAATAAATATATAAAATGGGGCTTAAAATATGAGCTTAAAGTCAAATGCCTTATGTTGCAAACAAACTTGTCGCATCAGTGAAAATGCCCAGCTGTTCTCCCTTTTTCACTCCTGACATCACCCATCTGTCCCTTCCAGCCAGGGGTGCTTCCTCTCGCTGGCTTAGAGAGTTTCCTCAAGACCCTAAGCTCCCAATATACTGAACTCTGGCCCATGAGTAAAGAAAAAGGCATTTTCACCTTTAAAAAGTATATTTTGTGTTTTTATTCTCCATTCTCTTTTCCCTCATCCCTCACACCTTCTTCCATATTGAGTGATTTCCTTTTATCATGGTTGGGTGGGCAAAATATATTTTAATAATAGCTAAAACCATATTTAATATTATTTTTGTTTTAAACATTTTTGTAATTCATTAACTCACTTAATTCTCACAAAAAATTAGGAGATATATGATATTATTATCATGATCCTTTTACAGATGGTAAAATGGACATAAAGAGAGGTTACGTTTATACCAATGAGAAGATGATGGACAGGGATCTGGGAGTAGGAAGTCAGACTCTGGCTTCAATAGTCCCACCCACTCTGCAAAACTGCCACAGGGACGAACGGAACTCTCGCCTGAAGAGAAAAAGTTGCCTATTGAGTCAATTTTCAAGTTTGTAAAGAATGAACATGTTTTAATGATATGGAAATGGGCTCTCAGGATTTTTGTTTCTTACAAGAAAAAGTGATTTGGGAAGCTATCTTCTGCTTACTTTTTGGTGCAGAGGAAGAGTATTATTTGAGTATAAATTCTGTTGTATTACAGCATTTTTGTTTCTTGTGAAATGTGATTCTCAGGGAAGTCTTGTCCTGATCAGTCAGCAGCCCTGGACTAAGTACAGCTCCCCATGTTGAGATTCTTCTGTAAGTCTTGACTTCAAATATTATATCCAGTACACCAAAAGGGCACTTATGTTAGTCAGTGTTTGGTACGTAAAACAGGCTCATGACATATATACTTCTCATGTTTTTGAATGCTTATTATATTGGTCTTCAATTTTTTTCTTTAGAATTTACTATTTAAGACAAAATTTGCATATATGACATGCATTTTCATTTGTAATCAATTATTTCAGGAAAAATTAAAATTATGGTTACTCCATCAGCAGGAAATGTATTCTACCAAGTTAGCCTTGAGCAGCAAGTCTGTATCACATTCTGGAGCTATTAGATAATCAGTAATATTTGCTTCTTAATTGACCATGTTAAGTAATATTGTTTTTCATTTACTTGTACTAAACAACAAATATAAACCTATTGCCTATTTCATAAAACATAAGACAAAACATATTCCTACTTTATCACTGAGCGATAGGGGTTGAGTAATTGAGGGTGTTCAAGAACACTGATGACATACATTAGAGTAATTACGACCACGGGCTCTAATTATGTAGGTAACATGTGGCACTGGATTCCTTGGAGTGATTGAGTTGCCTCTTTATCAAAGCCCAGATGCCTGGGGAGGCAAGAAAAGAAAAAGCCAAGAATGAGGAACATAGATGAGAAGGGTGGAAAAGTTCCCTGCCCATGTATGAAATGTTTGCTTGTTTTGTTTTTTCTCTCTTCCTTTTCTTCTTTCCTTCCACTTTAAGAAAAAAAAATTGAAACTGAGAACATTTCATTATTAAAAATTAATTTAATAGTTTATCTTTTCTCTTCCTTTTTAAGATAGAGAACAAGGATTTGACAAGACGGACAAAAAAAAAGAGGGTTAATTTAGAGTGAAGGTGAGGAAAAGAGAAATTATTTGAAGCATCAAAGAAAGAGAAGGGACAGCCCAGTCACGTTTCCCCCAGGAAGACACTTGGCTGTTTTCTAAATTTGAAAAAATCAATAAACTCTTAGTAAAATTAATTACACAGAATTTAAAAATTAAATTAATAGCAAAATCAGGAATTATTGTTTTGGAAGCTATTTTGTGTTTGCTCTTTCACTCAGCTGCGTATGTAAAGAGTAAATGTTTGTGCTTCTTCATATTTTAATGTTTTTTAGTTCCTGTATTTTTTTTGTCCTGAACTTTTGTACTCAGGTGTTTGGACCATTTTGCAATGAACATTAAAAGTGGACTTCACTAAAACCACAGCAAAACTTTTTAATCAGTTTTATAATTTTCCCATTTATCCATTAAGTTCATTCAGAAAATAGACTGCATACTAGACTGCCCATAATATTGATCGTTTCTTTGAGGAAAAAAAAAAAATGAAGGCACAGTTTGAATGATGTGATTTTGTATTTCTGAGCTATATTACATGGGTGTGCTAGTATTGGGAAAAGGCACAGGGGAAAAATAAGGAGGTAACAATTATATTTTGCCATGCCATGCAATCAGGAGAGACTAGACCCAGGAGGCAGATTATCTGGGTTCCAATCGAGGCCATGATATTTACTAGTAAAGAAAAAGTGAGCAAGTTGCTTCAATTCTTTGTGCCCATGTTGTCTCACCTCTAAAATTAAATTTATTGCAGTGATAATACCTATTCAAATGGGCTTGTTGTGAAGTCTAAATTAACCGATACATGTAAATCGATCACAACAGTTTCTGGCACAAGAAAGCACTCAAGAAAAGTTAGCTATTACTATTATTATTTTGCATCTAGGTTATAATGAATTGTGATTAGATTTTGTAAACAGTGGTATGAATTATAGCAGATAAAAAACAACTCTTTTCTTTTTACATTCAATATAATTTTGTATTAGTTTCAGGTGTACAGTATAGTGGTTAGACAATCACGTACTTTACTAAGTGGTCCCTCTGATATTTCCAGTACCTGCCTGGCACCATTCATAGTTATTACAATGTTATTGATGATAAGATTAGAAACAGCTCTGAATCGATGGCTTATTCGGATAGTAGTTTTGTCCTTTTGAATAAACAAACTAAATTGATTCTTCTTAAAAGTCCTGTTGTTAAACAGCAGTGAATGAGTCTGGCATTTTATAGGGTGGCAATAGGAATTTATACCTGGTCAGGACTGGTGAGTGTTTATTGTCCAGATGAGGAAACTCAAGTATTCGATGCTAGTAGGAGCTGTTCTGAAACCAATATTTTATGATTTCCTGCCCAAGAATTTCTTTGGCAGTGTTTTGCAGTAAACTAAGGGAGTTCTGTGGCGAGTTAGTATTCTAGTTTGGTGAAGAAGATGAAAGAGGAGGAAGAGGAGGAGAATAAAAGTCTAATAATCAAAGTGATTGGTTATGGATCAGAAAACTGCACTGTTGGATTAAACAAAGATAATAAATTCATGCTGTTTGAAATAGATTTTTATAATTTCAGGTCTAGCTGGGCAACCTTATGATCTGCTCATCCACCATCTTTAAAACAAGCTGTTTTCACTGGCACTTTTCTCTTGAATTAACAACCCGCTTGTGCTATGGTGGGCTCTGAGTACCCCAATGGTATGGAGTCACCCATTAAATCATCCTCACAGCATTCCATAAGCGTACTATGCAATTTCATTCACATATAAACCTCAGACCAAATTTTACTCTATGCATTTTAGAAATGGAGAAATTTATGCATTCCAAGACTAAATAACTTATACAAGACCAAGCAGCTAAAAAGGTACATGTCCAATATTTATTTCCAATATTTCCAGTTCCAAAGGCAGATGTCTTTCAAATATATCACATACAACATAATTTCCACTGGTCACTGCCAATTGGAATTGACAATCTTCTAACTTCAGAGTTGCAAATAGCCATTTTCCTAGCCCCGGGGTCCAATCGTGACAACAGCAGTGTCCTTGGGTACCGAAAGGAGGATGGAAGCATGTGATTGGAGGAAGCCACAGTCTGCCTACACTCTGTCTTAAACTTTCATTCCATAGCCCTATCCCTTTTTATCCTAACATTTCATGAACACAGCAACGTTTATAAGCAATATTAAGGCAGATAAAAACATGTTTATTTTATTGACATCTATTGGGATTCAGTCTTCCTGGCTCTACATACTAACATTTTCTGAAGCCCTGATTCCACCATCATCACTTTGTCGTAAGGGTCGGTTTGAAAAGTTCTGAACCATCTCACACTGCTTGTGCTCTAATGTCAAGGTGTGAATTATTTTGGTGACTCTTTATATTTAAAAAGAAAAAAACATATGTCGCTAAGTGTTTGTGAGAAAGCCCAGGGCCTCTGTGTGTATGTGTGTATATATAATTTTTTTTTGCAAATATATGCTGAATCTGGCTTGGTGGTGCCTAGTATATACAGTAGATGTTACTCAAATGTAATTTTTTACACTTTTCTGAATGCTAAAAATTGAGGTTTTAGGAATGCAAAATCATAATGACTATAGCTAGGCCGCAACAATATGGGAAATACCTGTTTCTCTTTTTGGCAATTCAGATAGCTTCTCTCAGTTTAGTCTGGTGTTATACTGTCTACCACACGCTCAAAGCTAGGGACTTACCCTTTCCACAGGAGGCCAGTTTACAATGTTACTGTCCCACTAGGGCGCAGTTTAGCAACACGATGCCGTAAATTCACAACGGAACCTCAGGAGGGCCAGTTGCTTCAGCAGACGCTTTCGTGCAGGGAAGGAAGCGACAGTATCACTCTCTGCTGTGGCTTTTGCGTCCTAACTCCCCATGTGGAAGGCAGTCTACCCTGCAGCTACCCATGGTGATGTCACTATAAAAAGTAGATTCATCATTTGTAGTGGAAACTAAGAAGGCTTTTGAGAATCTCTTGGTGAGTTTCTTATTCTGTGAGAGAAGCTGCATTTCTAATTTGTATGGTAGTAGATTTATTTCTCCATAGAACCGTTAGGATTTTAGGAGCTGCTGGACTAGGTAGGCACTTCCCTGCTGACGCATATTATTGCCGAGATCTCTCTACAGCTTAAGTAACAGAAAACCCAATCCAAATCAGCAGCAGCGATAAGTGGAATTTATTGGCTCACAAAACTGAAACAGTTTACAGATAACACTGGTCCTTACTGAGACTTGCAGTCGAAGCTCAGTGCCACCCTCACCAAGCCTTGAGAGAGTCCCTTTCATTTTCAGGCTCTAGAACAGACCCCTCACCCATACAGCAGCAAGAGAAAAGAGAGAAGAGCCCAGCTGGATTCTGCTCAGGTGTTTAGACTCAGTCTCCTTCATCGGCCCACGTTTGATTATGCATTCATTCCTCAACCAATTACTGAGGGAAGCAAGAGAAACAGAACATAAGTGTTAGCTTAAGCCAATCAGGCCCCTCCTGTGAAGCTAGGCATGGGGTAAGTCCCACCAAATTGTGAGGCTGAAACCGGACAGCAGAGAAATAATTTACCAAAAGCAAACTGGAGTGCTGCTGGCAGAAAATAAGGGCAAGAAGGAAGCTAATGAGGTAGCCAATAAATGTCTGTGACAGAGGCAATCCCAGATTTCCTGTGTGAAGTTAAAGTTTTTATTCAGAGATGGGGCATAGATAGCATCCCTTTGGAGCAACTACCCTGAAATTCTTGAGACTGCAGACTCTGGGCACCAGAGTACCCAAGAGTTCTGGGTTGAGAGCTGAGAAGAAGAAAGGGTATCCATGTTTTTTGCCCAATGGAATGTCTTGGCATTATCCAAGGACTTTGAAGATAGGAATTATTGTATTAATTTTGTCATGAACCGATATGGGTTTCCATTTTTCTGAAAAGGGTCTTTTGAGCAGAAAAGGTAAGTGAAGATCTAACTAGTTCCCTTTGCATCATCTCCTGACTACCTACCCATTTTTTGGTTTTCCTTAGAGACGGAGACTTGCAGGGAAACCAAGGCATGGCAATGTCTTCTGTCAGTTATTCTAAATACAGGACAAACCTAGATCTGCGAGTAGTGACTATGCCGGCGGCAAACAGAGCATCTTCAGAGCAAATATGAGTATATGGGAACAGCACTCTGTAGCAGAAAGATCAAGACTTTGAGGTTGGACAGATTTGAATTCCATTCTTAGTTGAATCCATAATTGAGGCACGACTTTCCTCAGGCTCACTTTCCTCATCTGTAGTGGGAATCCCATCACCTGCATCATGGAGCAGAAAAACTAAATGTATCTACTTATAGTTGACCCTGGAACAATGCAGGGTTAGGGACACTGAGCCCCTCCATAATCAAAACTCCACCTATAACTTTTGACCCCCCCAAAATTTACCTACTAATAGCTTGCTGTTGATCAGAAGCCTTACCAATTATGTAAGTAGTTGATTAACATATTTTGTGTGTCATGTATATTATATACTGTATTCTTGTAATAAAGTAATCTAGAGAAAAGAAAATGTTTAAAAAACCATAAAGAGGAGAAAATACATTGCCAGTATTTACTGAAAAAAGGTCCCGGTGTAAATGGACCCACGGCGTTACTGTAGCATTGTTCAGGAGTCTTCTGTATATGGGCTGAAGCAACGTCATTTTTGCAAGAAATGAACAGTACTCATTTTTTAATCTTCCTTTGTTCTTTCTTTCTTAGTTCCTAGAACGTGTTTTGAGGTCATCCTCACTTGCCACCTCTGACTTAACAATGAAAATAATACCTCATATGTATTGAACACAGTCAGTACCACGGTAAAGAATGCAAACTCTGAGGCCAGAGCCTGGATTTGAATGCAAATTCTTCCATTGACTCATTGGTGGCATTGGACAAGTTATTTAACTTCTCTGTCCTTCAGTTTTCTTATCTATAGAATGGTGATTAAAAATACCTTACATTGAATAAATGTGAGGCACACCCCCAAACCTTAGTGTGTACGAACTCAGTTATCTTCACAATAACCCCACGCAGTGGTACGACCACTGTCACTATTTTGTAGATGAGGAAACTGAAGCACTGACAGGTTAGGGAACGTACCCGAGGAGTGAAGCTGTGGTCAGAATCAAGACAGTGAGGTGCCACTGTTAACCACTAACTTCTGTTATATATCTTCACTTTAAAACCCTTCCCAGGTATCATCTCATTTACTCTAATCAAAATTTAGACAACCTAAAACATTGCTTCTATAGTAGTTTTAATTTTTAGAGAAAGATGAAGACACAGTGAGCAGAAATAAACAATTCAGGTTAGCAAGGTCTGTGTGTGCTGCTGCCTGATTTTGAAATCCATATTGTTAAGAACCTAAAACACACAGCTTTCATTTGAATGAAACCTGGAGACCAAGGATTTTGTACAAATACCCACAGTCCCCTGGTCTAACTGGAGACTTTGGAGTCCAGCAGAATTCTCTCCTCTCCCACGCAAGGCCCGTAACATGCCTTGTTACCTAGTCTGTGTTTGGGGCTTTGGGGCCTGGGTGCTCCCCGCACTCCCCCACAGCTCCCTGTCACTGGCCTGTGGCCTCACAGGGCTACTGGTGAGCCCGATGGGAGTGATTGGCAGAGTGCACACTGTCATTGGTGACTCCTAAAGCTTTTCTGTGCCAAGACTTCCTTGGAAGCAAGAAGTTTGAAGTGATTGCAAAGAGAAAAATATGTATAGTTTTTTTTCTTTATAACTTATCCATGAACTGTACTTTCTGTAGTCACCTACTCATATTTTTTATAACACTTTTTTTTACTGCCTTTAAAATCAATATGTATACATCATGGACTGTTGGAACACACAGAAAACTGAATGGGAGATATTAAACAGATTTATGTATCTTATCACCTAGACAGAGCTGGGGTTAACATTTGGTATTGGTGGTAATTTATTCAGCCTCTTTGATGTATGTATTTGTGCAGGATGTATATAAAGGGGTGTTTTCTGTGGTCAGAATCAGTCCAGGTGTAAACATGATTTTTATCAAGGGTTTAATCCAATGGTGTTATGTCAACTCTTTTTTTACCCTGGAAGATAGCACACTCCTTAACAGCTCTTTGGAGAGTCTTCATATTTGAAATAGTTAATGGAAGGTCTGTTTAGTTTAAAAACGTCAATCTCACATTCCGAGGCTTTCCCCTCCCTGATGAGGACCAGGAAGGAGGGAAGGAAGGACTTGGCTACTCTTGTAATTCTCCCATAGTCAGTTGCTGACAGCTTTTTGTTGATGAAGAATATTAATCGTTTTTTAGATAAAGTGTGCAAATTTTTTCAATGTGTCATTCCCTTTTTAAATTGGTATAATTATTTTATAATATTTGAAATAATTTTAAAATGTTATATATAACAAAATCTAGCAACATTTTCCTATGAATTCTCCCTTCCCATCCCAGAATGAGAAAGTATGGCTCTGAAGTCACATTCTTAATCTCTAATTCTATCATCATGGGTCACTCCTTATGCATCCTTTCAATTTCTTTTCAATTTTTGTTTTGTTTTGTTTCTCTAGGAATTAATCAATTCTCCCAATAATTATGATTGAAAAGGCCTTTTTATCCCCATGGGATTAAAATGTCCAATTTAAGTTTAGTAAGGTTTTATGAGTTTTGGATGTTGTTTCTTTTATCTGTTCTTTGTTTCTGAGCAAATATCACAAATTTAAGTTCTTATAAAATATGCATATGTATCTACTAAATACATAAATAGTTCTAAGTTATAGTTATAAACAGTTAATTTAGAAGTACTTGTCCCCTCACATTAGTCGTTTATTTTTCAAAAATTACATAGTAAGCATCACCTTTTTATTCCCTTACATGTTCTTTAAAACACTTTTGCAAATTTTTTAATTATGTGAGATTTTGATTTCAGGTAGAGTCATTTTATAAATTTATCCAGATAACTGAACATCTATAAACTCATTAAAAGGTAATTAAAAGTTAAGTTTTCCCCTCATTTATTTAAATTGAAAGTTATATTCTTCAATAAAATGCGTTTTAATAACATAGTTTCTATTATGTTGATGGTGGAAATCTTTGTCTAATTTCTGACTTTCAAAGAATGACATTTATGCTCTCCCTTATGTATACCGTTGGTTCCCTGAGTGAGACTGTCTTGCTTATTCTTCTTACTATACTTCTCACTTATAAATAGCTGTTTAATTATGTTGAAGGATTTTACTTGTAAAAAATATATTTATTTTAACATTTATTATAAATATGTATAAACTTTGGATATTAATATCTGTGTTTGTTGCATTGTAGGTCACTTATACTTACTAAAATTTTTGTAGGAGACTTAGCATATGGCCCATTTCTTGAAATGGAATGGGTTGCAGGGTAAATTGTCAATGGGTAATAAGAATAGTGATGATAGTAACAATTAAAATACATCGCACTGTTTCTTTATATCAAGCAGTGCTTCACTTTTATTTGCATTAAGTCACTTAATGTCACAATAACTCAGAAATTTATTTATTTTTTTTCAGCTGATGTATACATGAGGCACTGAATCCTTCAGGGACAGACTAACCTAACCAAGTTTTTTCTATTAGAATTATATCTAGTAAGCTGAAAATTAGGATTTAAGTGTATTTTTGTCTATTTCCAAAACCCAAATCTCTTAGCTAATATGTTATTGATGCAAACTTTATGCCATTTTAGCATTTCTTGATCCAAAAGAGAAGTGAGTTTCTTACAATAATTTAGTGTATCTGTAACCTTTTTTTATTTATGTCGATACTATGCTACTAGATAAGTTATGATTCCTGACTTTATAACTTAATTTATTTTCATTTAATGCTTTTCTTTCTTTCTGATATTTTACATCATATGCATTTAATATTGCTTCTATTGTATGTATTTGCCTTTCTTTTAAAAATCTCTCCAAAATTTGACTTGTTACACTTTGAGTCTCATTTTGTTTTAGTTCTTATAAGTAACATTTATATGATTTATGTTTTATTAGTTGAGAAACAGAATCCATATTTAAAAATAATTTTATTCATTTATGATTTTATCACAGGTGGTAGAGTTATATGTTTTATATCTATATACATTTTTTCTTTAAATTTCCACATTTGATTCCATGAGTGGATCATTTTCTTTGTTTCCAATTTTACAATATATCCTACTTAAGTATTTTTTAAAAATAATATTTAATTAAAAAATCATCTAATCATATCCTATACTTTTCAATTAGGAGCAATGTAATAATTGTGGCATTATTTTATTACCTGTGAAGATTTTAGTATGTTATTATCCCTCTTCCTACCATGTCCAAAAGTCTACTCATACTTTGGAATTAAAATCCCAGATGACGGTGAATTTTTATTTTGTTTTGTTTTCTTTTGGCATGTTTTCTAACAAAAAAAAAAGTTTAGTTTTTGTATATATCTAGAGTGTATATATTTTCCTGATTTGCTGCCATCATGGTCCTTTGCCTTGCTACCCAATGCACAAGTTCTTACTTATTTTCTCTGATTAACTCAAGTAACTCTTGGAATCAATGTTTCTAGAAGTGGACATGAGCAGGAAGTTTCTGGGCCCTTGTACATCTGAGAATGCCTTTGCACATGAGCTTCCCCTCAGTGCAGAGTCTGCATTGAAAGCAATGTCTCTCAAAACGATGTACACATCCTCTCTGCCCCCTGGAGCTGTCTGTTGTCCTGCTGAGGAGAAATATGTGACCGGCTTGATTTTGTTCTCCTGTTAATAAATTTGTCTCTCTTCTTTAATACTTACAAAATATTCTTTCAACCTCAGGTCTGGGTTAGTGGGTATCTGACACAAGACACTCACTGGATGGAATGATCCAGTTCAGTAAGGTGACCATAGATGCCTTTAACAGATCCAGAACTCAATTTTATATCACCGTAAAATTTCACTATATCTTACTATGAGGCAAAGGGTAAGGAAGTATGTTAGAAAAACAAATGTCAGAGCTGGAAAGCAAAGGAAAAGTAATAAAAATTAATGTGCTCATATCCAACAAACAGCCCTAGCCAGGTATAAAATAAAGGTAATAAGAGATCACCTAAAAAAGCAGGGTAGACTTTCTGAAATTGCGTAGTGATAAGAAAAGAAAGTGGAATACTAGAGACACTACTGAAGAAAAAGGTGCAGTAAAAGTGAGTGCTCCTCTGTCTGGAACATTCAGAAGTTGAAGAGTGACGTGTCTGAAGGGCACAGGCAACAGTGTTGGTCCCCAGGATGCCTGCAGCCTGCAAAGCATCCCCAGCAGCTTGAGAATTCCCCAGGAAGCATCCCTCAGGCTTCAGCAGTTGCAGCAAAGGCAAAACCCGTTGACAGGTGTAAAATGCCCACTCACAAGACAATCTGTGATTGGTTTTACATGGCTCCCTCAGGTCACCAAGACGGAGCCAGAAATATGGGGGCCAAAGCAAAAAGGAAAGCCAAGAGATGATATTCTGCAAGAAAATAAATGACAGCTCGACAGGCGACTGCCACTTTTGCTAACTTTAGGGGTTAATAAAGTAAATTATCTTGAAGATCATTCTATGTGAAGAGAGTATGTACAGTTGCAGTTTCCTCCCAGACAATTGGTAAAATAAATAGAGATAACCTCCCGATGGAAGATTTCTCCCGGCTGAAAATAAACGCATAGGTGGTGGTCTCCAGGGAGAGAGCTAAGTTAGTTGCATTCTGTCAAAGCTAACACAAGGAAGGGTTTCTCCACCTGCAACCTCTCAGGCATCACAGCGTCACTGCAATAAACTTCGGAGACATTCAATACTCGATTTCAGAAATAACGATTCCTGGATAAACGACTATCGATGCTAAGAATTGACTTTTCGTTGTTGTTGTTTTCTGGGAGTTGGAGTAGTGCTTTGATAAATGTGTTTGTCTTAGGATCACTTCAGACCCATAAGAGAGTTGGCATGGAATTAATTAAACTTCTGAGATCCTAGAGGATTATATTATCACGGGCTGCACTGCATTCCTTTAAAATTGAATTGTTGAAGTCCTAACCCCCAGTACCTCAGAATGCATGCATTTGGAGATAAGGTCTTAATGAGGTGATTAAAGTAGAATAAGCTCCTTTATGGGAGCCCTGATCGGATATGACTGGTATCCTCAAAAGAATGGTAAATGTGGGCAGACAGAGAGACGCCAGACATGTGCACCAATGAAAGGATGGCCATGTGACTACACAGTAAGAAGGAGAAAAGTCTCAGAAGAAACCAATCCTGATGAAACCTTCATCCTGTACTTCCAGTCTCCAGAATTGTGAGAAAATACATTTCTGTTGTTTAAACCACCAGTCTGCAGTATTTTGTTAGGACAGCCCTGGTAAACTAATATACACAGCTATTCCAGTGGAAGACAGGGAGAGGACCAATGATGTCCAAACGTGAACTTCACCTGGGATAAGGAAGCCATATAGCTAAGAGAAGGAGAATAAAAAATAAGCAAGGGCTTTAATCTCTTGGAACAATTTAAGATTATTGAATTGTTTTTGTATTTGAACTCACAAGAACAAGGTAACTTCCTTTGGCCTTAAATTTAGAACAGCAAAGGGACTTCATATTGAATTTATCTATTTCCCGTAATTATTTTTTCCTTTTTTTTTTATTTAATTAATTTTTTTTTAATTACAGTTATTTGCAGCCTCTCCCGTCCCCCCTCCCTTCCCCTCCCGTCCCACCCCCCCAACCTCCCTCCTCCCCCTTAGTTCTGTCCATGTGTCCTCTACAGTGATTCCTGAAAACTCTTCTCCCCATTGTCCCCTCCCCCCTCTCCCCTATCTATTGTTAGCTTGT
>PVJI01012971.1:0-49428 GCA_004026765.1 Micronycteris hirsuta | reverse complement strand
TCTCTTGCTGCTTGTAAGATTCTTTCCTTATTCTTGACCTTGGGTAATGTAATTATGATGTGCCTTGGTGTGTTCCTCTTTGGGTCCCGCTTCTTTGGGGTTCTCTGAGCTTCTTGGATTTCTAGGAAGCCTATTTCCTTTGCCAGATCTGGGAAGTTTTCCTTCATTATCTGTTCAAAAATACGTTCAATTTCTTGGTCTTCCTCTTGTCCTTCTGGCAGCCCTATGATCTGGATATTGGGTCGTTTACAAATGTCTCTGAGGTTCCTGAGGCCCTCCTCATTTTTTTGAATTCTTATTTCTTCCTTCTGGTCTGCCCCATTGGTTTGAGATCCAACTTCCTTTTTTTTTCCTGTTGGTTCCCTGTAAATCTTCCTCCATTATCCTTATCGTATTCTTCATCTGTTCAATTATTTGCGTCCACCTATCTTCCAGTTTTGTTAGCATTTTGATTACAAGCATTTTAAACTGTGCATCTGATAGGTTGACTATGTCGTCATCTGTTAGTTGTAGTTTGTTCTGATCTTTCATTTTGGCCATTTTCATTCTTTTTATCTCGGTGCACCTGTCGGCTCACAGGTGCCTGCAACCTGGGTCGCTTTTTGGGTGATGTTGCCTCTGGGGGCGGGGCCTGGGAGGAAGCAATGGCGGCCTCCGATCACCGCGGGCTCCCGTCACTCCTCCGCTCCCCAATTCCCCACCGCCTTTTCTGCCAGACTCTCTCCAGCAGCGTCGCCAGCTTGCGGGATTCACCCGTTGTTCGGGGTCACGCCCTGTTCAGGCACTGGCGGCTTGAGTCCCTCCGTGAGAGCTGCCTCTCACTCCGTTCCTCCGCCGGGTTCTGCCCCGCTTACCGGCCTGGATGTTCGGTCTTCTCCTACCTCCTGGGTGTCGGACTTCCCTTCAGTTCGATTCTGTCCGTTCTGGTTGTTTAATTTTTCGCTACTGCATTCGTTTTTTAGACACTCTGGATGTGCGGGCGGCGAGTGCGTCCACCTACGCTGCCATCTTGGTGGAAGTCTGATTGTGTCTTTTTCAGTGGTGTCTCAAACTCATCAGCAGTCGATTTAAATCCATGGTGCTTCTCCCAGTTCATCAAATGTCATGTGTTAGTGCGCATGTGAGCCAACCACATTCCCCACCTACCTTCCCAGTCTCGATATCAACGTAGGAAAGGGTGTGCTTCCTCCAGTGCTGCTCAAATGGCTTCTTCTGCTGCCCCTGGATGGGCTTGGAATAGTCATACTCATCAACCCGCACCTGAGGCCAAGAAAGTAAGTTTATTTCAGAAAACACCACTGACAATTACATTCCAAATTTCTTAGTACTCTAACAGCAATATAACCACAAAACATGGCAAACTCATTAAAATGATACACGAGAGACTGGTCTGATATGAACCCCACATCCGCTCAACAAGGAGGTCCCACTGCGCTAAGCACACCTGTTCAGAGAGCCAGGCCCTTCCTAGTCCATTTTCCAACGCATGTCCACCCCTCTATTATTCCTAATAAAAACCACTTGTGTACATCTCATCTAAAAGAACACATAGCATGTAACAGGGTGCAACTAAGTACCAGATGCAGGGGAAGGGAGAAACATGATGTGCCAGCCACCACAGTTACTGGTAAGCCCCTCACTCTGTACTAGCCCACCCCAGAACCCTACACCATTACTCATCCCATTTCCACCACAGCCAAAGGGCTAACGAGGTCAGGAGCCTGAGGCCAAGCCACACAGCCGGGCAGTGGGTTTGCACAGGTAGGGAGGGTCCAGAGTTCTGTCTCTGTGCTTTTATGTACTTAAAAGTTTATCAAATACTTCCTCTTTGTCTTTTTGCTCTGTACTCTGGGAGATTTCAGCTTCTTTCAGCCTTTTTTATTGAAATGCTTCAGTCTTAGCAATTACAGTGGAACCTTGGTTCTCAAACTTAATTCATTCCAGAAGGCTGTTCGAGAAGCCATTTATTCAAAAACCAAACCATATTCATACTCGAATGTTCTCTCCTGTGTCACCTGAAAGACACATGACTGATCATACAGATCATCAGCATGAAAGAGTTGTTGAGGTGAGAACCGAAGTTTTGTTTGACAACCGAGACAGTTTTTCCATGAACAACTTGGTTGAGAACCAAACTGAGATGGGAGACGTTTAAGAACTGAGGTTTGACTGTAAATTAAAATTTTCAAAACCTCTTAAAGAGAAGCTGAATGCTATTAAGGAGTAACTTGCACATGGTAGTGGATAAGCCATACAAGAACCTCTTCAAATAAAACCCCAAAGATCTAAACACTTGCTATTTCTGTGGAGTGAGGCAAGTGTGTGTGGGTGTGGGGGGTGCAGGGGTGCAGGGGTGCAGAGGTGAGACCTCTTACCGCTAGGGGCAAGCGAGCCACCGCACATTCTCTTCTAAGGCTGTAAGGACGGGACGTGCTCTCTCAGGGCGAGTGGGTCCTACATGCTATCTGACTGAATGAAATGAAGCCCCCGTTGAAGCCACAAGAACCGCTAACCCAGAGAGAAGCTTCCAGTCCTTCTGTACACATGACAAGTGTGCTTACCAATCTCTTCCTTCACCCCACATCAACAGCAAATCTAGTCCAGTCCCCACTGGTGGAGGATCAATTAATAAAATTTCACATTAATCAAGACCCTCTTGCTTAGCCAACCCCCCACCCACCCTACCCGGTAGACTGGTAAGGCTGTCGGCGACCCCACCACTGTCCTGGACCCGACTCGGTGTGCCTGTCTGAGGGAAGTGGCTCAGGGCTTCCTGATGTCGTTCATCCTCAACTGGCATTTGCCCCAAGCCCCTCTGTTCATGACTTTTCGCTCTGATAAGCTGAGTGCTCTTTTCTGGCAGAATCTGGTAAGTGTGCTCTATATAAAAATCAACTTCTTTAAAAAAATAGTGGCCCCAAGATGCGGACCCACGATCAGAGGCCCAGAAGGAAGATTCACTTATCATTTTAAATCACTAAGTAGCACTTTCTGGCAACGGCACTCAGGCTGCAGGCTAATCTTCACCCTAGTGAGGAAAAGTGCGCTATGCCTAGAGATGCCAGTGCTGGCGGCAGAAGATGCTGACCCAAAGCCAGAAAAAAGTTCTGTGGTACAAATACAGTAAGAACACAGGTGTAAAAGTTACCAGGAGGAAAGAAAAGGCATGTTTCTCAATTTACTTTTCTCATTTTACTCAAAATGGAGTAAAATGGGGAGAAGCTGCAGGGTCTGTGAGGGACTGAGTGATGCCCATGGGGAGGACACTCACCTTGTAGTCTTCCCGGGCATGAGCACCACGTGACTCCTTCCTGGCCTCTGCTCCATAAATGGTCTGAAGTGCGCAGAGCATCAGGTTCTGCAGTTCCAGGGTCTCCACCAGGTCAGTGTTCCAGACCATTCCTGGGGACACAAGAGGCACCCGTGAGGGACAGATAGGATGGGGCTAAGTCATCGCTGAACAGGACGTCCTGCACGGACTGCTCACCTCTGTCAAAGGTCTTCACGTGCTTTAGGTCTCCATAGAGCTTGCTGATTTTCTCACAGCCCTCCTGTAAGACGCTGCCCACACGGAACACTGCAGCATGGTTCTGCATCGACTGCAACACAAAGTGTCACCGGGAGACTTTCATCCACACAAAGCAGCCATATCAAAAACTGCTGAACCTGCAGATTTTCTTCCTGTGCATTTCTTTTTTTGTAAAATATTTATGTAAATTAAATAGAAAAACTAGGAAATCCAGACTGTGCTTATTACTCTGAATTTTAAACTGAAGTGTTTTTTTCATTTGTGAGATACTCTCAGTAATTTTCAAATATGCAATACGGTATTATTAACTATAGTCACCATGATGCACATTGTGTCCCCAGGACTTCATTATTTTTAACTGGGAATTTGTACCCTTTGACCCCTTTCATTCATTTTGCTCACTCCCTACCTCTGGCAACCACCAATCTGTTCTCTGAACCTATGAGCTCGGTTATTGTGTGTTTTAAGGTTCCACGTATAAGAGTATATGGTAATTGTCTTTCCATGACTTATTTCACGTAGCCTAATACCCTCCAGGTCATCATGTTGTACATGGCAGAACTTTCTTCTTTTTTTATGGCTAAATAATATTCCACTGCACACATGTGCCTCATCTTTATCCATTTATCTGTCAATGTTTTCATGACCTTGCAAAGTGTAAATGCTACTGCAATGAAAACAAAGGAGTGTGTATCCTTTCAACTCAGTGTATTTCTTTGGATAAATACCTAGAAGTAGAATTGCTAAATCAATAGTAGTTCCATTTTAATTTTCTGAGAAACTTCCATACTATTTTCTATGGCGGCTGCACCAATTTACATCCCCACCAACCATGCCTGAGGATTCCCTTTTCTGCACATCCTTGCCAACAATGATTTATCTTCTGATAGTAGCCACTCTGACAGGTGCAGGTGACACTGCATTGCGGTTCTGACTTGCGTTTCCCGACTCTCTGATGACTAATTGTGTTGGGCATCTATCTTTTCAAGCACCTGTTGACCATTCCCATGTCTTCTTTGGGAAAACGTCTACTAGGATTCTCTGCTCATTTTTATATCAGATTTTTTTTTTGCTATTAAGTTGTATGAGTTCTTTATATATTCATATATTAGTCCCTTATTAGACATATGATTTGTAATTATTTTCTTCGGTTGCCTTTTCATTTTGTTGATGGTTTCCTTTGCGGTGCAGAAGCTTTTTAGTTTGATGTAGTCCCACTTGTTTATGCTTATTTGCTTCTGCTGTCAGATCCCCCAAATCATAGTTAAGATTGATGTCAAGAAGCTCATTCCCTGTTTTCTTTGAGTTTTATGGCTTCAAGTCTTACATTCAAGTCTTTAATTAATTTTCAAGTCAATTTCTGTGTATGGTGTGAGACAGTGACCCAGTTTCATTCTTTTGCTTGTGGCTGTCCAATTTTTCCAACACCATGTATTGAAGGGCCTATGCTTTCCCCATTGTAAATTCTTGGCTCCTTCGTCAGAAATTGACCATATATGCGTGGGTTATTAATCTATTCTATTCCACTACTCTACACGTTTTTACGCCAACACCATACCTACTGCTTTGATTACTATAGCTTTGTAATGTAATTTGAAATCATAGAGTGTGGTATCTCCAGTTATTCCTTTTCAAGATTACTGTGGCTATTTGGGGTCTTTTGTGGGTTCCATACAAATTTTAGAATTATTTGATTTCTGTGAAAAATGCCATTAAAATTTTGAATGGAATTGCACTGAACCTACAGATTGCTTTGGGTAGTATGGACATTTTAATAATATTAATTGTTACCATCCATGAGCACAAACTCTCTCTCCATTTATTTGTATCTTTTTAATTTTTTTAAGATTTTATTTATTTATTTTTAGACAGAAGGGAAGGGAGGGAGAAAGAGAGGGAGAGAAACATCAGTGTGTGGTTGCCTCTCCCGTGGCCCCCACTAGGGATCTGGCCTGCAACCCAGGCACGTGCCCTGACTGGGAATCAAACCGGCAACCCTTTGGTTCGCAGCCTGCACTCAATCCACTGAGCTACACCAGCCAGGGCATATTTGTGTCTTCTTTAATTTCTTTCATCCATGTGTTATAGTTTTCAGTACAGAGGTTTAGCACCTTCTTGGTTACATTTACTCCTATGTATTTTAATCACTTTGATGCAAATGTAAATGGGGCAATTTTCTTAATTTTTCTTTCTGAGAGTTCATTATGAATATATAGAAATGCCACAGATTTTTCTATATTGATTTTGTATGCTGCAACTTTAGTGCCTTCATTTATTAGTTATAGTTGTTTTTTTGGTGGAATCTTTAGAGTTCTCTATATACAGTATCATGTCATCCGCAAATGGTGACAGTTTTACTTCTTTCCTAATTTGGATACATTTTAGTTCTTTTTTCTTGTCTGACTGCTCTGGCTAGGACTTCCAGTACGATACTGAATGAAAGTGGTGAGAGTGAACATGCTTGTCTGTGCCTGATCTTAGAGAAAAGTTTTCAGCCTTTCACTGTTGAGTATGATGTAAGCCATGGCCTTGTCGTTTATGGCCTTCGTTTTGTTGAGATATGTTCTTTCTATACCCACTTTGTTAAATTTTTATGATAAATAAACGTTATGATAAAGTTTTGATTAAAGCTTTTGATACATGGTGGCAGAAAGGGCATAAGCTCTCCACCCTCAAGTACCCAAGGAGACAGCAGCTCCATGAGGGCTATAGGACGCCTTCTCACCCCTCACAAGGTCTGGTGTTAAGTGTCTCCAGAGCCAGCAGATGCCCCCTTGGTGATGCAAACTAAGAAGTGCTGAGGGAAAGAGGTGGCTAGCAGTGGGTTAAAGGAAATCCATGCATCCCACAGTGGGAGATGTAGCTCTAATATTTCACGTGAGAAAAACTTCCATGGAACATGGGTCGGCAAGCAGGCCCCACATGTGTGACAGCGGGATTTCCTGTGGGTAAATCAGGATGGCATATTTCCTAGAGGTAAGTCTCGCTCTTGCTAAAAATCTCTCTCTCCCTGGATCAAAAGAACAAATGCTAATGCTTAACTAGCTTCCTTAGACCGATGCTAATCCTTTCAAAGTTCAGCCATACCTCTTGTCTTTGCATAACCCTTTTGATGTACCTTCCGGGCTGTCTACTACCTCCTAAAGCGAATCTATAATCTACACATGGTTAATGGGTACCATTCTGATGTAATGTCCTGGAGAACAGCAATAAAAGGCCGGTAGGCATGGTGCTCGAGGCCTCTCCAAGATGATAATGGAGGGGACGTGTAGCCCCGGAATTTCTAGTCCAGTATATTACATGTAAAATTATTTACACACTGCCATGGCAATATGAATCCTGCTGGCCAGAATTCGCGACAGTGGGTGCTGAGGTGACAGGCCGTGAAGCGGCCTGGGGACCCTCACTGCTTGCTCTGCTGGTAATTCTGTAGCTCCTCATATATTAAGTACCTTCAGAGTTTTACTGTTCATGCTCATAAGAAAGGTGATATGAAATAAACTTGAAAATTATTTTAGCATGAGAAGTAGAATCTGCCTTTGTTCCCTATCATTTACTGAATGACTTTTCATCACTCTTGAAAAACTCCTTTATCATATGTTAAATCCCAGCATGAACCGAGAGGCTTATTTCTGGACTTGATTTTGTGCGACTTACCTAGATGTCTCTTCCTCTACCAGGATCATACTAATGTAGTTTTATAATTTAATTCTATTCAAGCACATCACCTCTTCCTTAGAAGGATGCACCACTCTAATGTCAGTTTTTCATTTCAGGAAGAGCAAATGAAAAAATTGTCTTAGAATCTAGTTATTTTTTCACTTCTTCAATAGTCTAGTTTTTTCACACTCTTTTTACATTGGGTGAAAAGTTAGGTTTATTCAAGGCATTTAAATGTTCTGGCTGCACTGAGAATGAGATATTAACTTCTGAATGGATTATTGAAGTAGGAAAGCTACTGATTTTTGTACATGAATCTTTTATCCAGACACCTTACTTCAATGTTGTGTTTTTATTAGTTTTTCAGTTTATTGTCTTGGAATTCTGAGGTAATCATATTTGTAAGTAATGATAATTTTATCTATTCTTTTCAATACATACCTAATTTCTTTTTTGTTTCTTACTGTATCAGCTGGAATCAGCAAAAAACAACAAAAACAAAACAAAACCAAACAAAAAACAAAACAAAAATTCCACAGTGTCGACTCTGGCATCTAGAACACTGCCCCTGGCACACGGTATCTGATGGGAATGCCTCTAGCGCTTCCTATTTCAAAGTCTCTGCTGGGTTGGCCATTTCCATTACCTGTATAACACAATGGTCACGCCAGTCCTAGCTGGCCCTCTACCCCTGCCATCAGTACCCTACAGGAGTCCTGCAGAATACCACTTAACTGGTTTTCCATGAGCACACTTCTGTTCCTTCCCTCACGCTATTTTCCTTACCAGCCCAGGAAGCCCCCCTGAAGCCCAGTCTCACCAGAAGACAGAAGTCACATGGCTGTATGCAACTTTTTTTTCCCAGTGGTAATTGTTATGCGCACTAGACCCCTTTCAAAATATGACTAAAGCAAGGGCCTTCTTTTCAGAAAATGTCTCCACACAGAAATTCCTGCAAATAATTTTAGGTGGACAGAGATCTATTCACGGACCAAGAATTCCTGTATTAGAAGAGTCTGATAGATTACTAGCTATTTTACTTATTATTTTTATTGATCTAAACCTGTGTTATTCAATGCAGTAGCCACTAACAGCAGGTACCTGTTTACATTAAAATTGAAATTAAATAAATTTAACATTCAGTTCCTTAGTCAGAATGGCTACATTTCATGTGCTCCACAGTCACATGTGGTCAAAGATATGGAACGTTTCCACCCTCGAAGAATGTTCCACCAGACATGCTGATCTAAAAAGTAAATACTCTGAGAGCCACCAATGCAGATTACAGTTCCCAAGCACGATCCATGCTCCTCTCTTCTAGACTTTGCTTATAGGCATCAGCGGCCAGTATAACGGCACTTCCCAGAGGAAGTTAGGTGTGATGATGGGATTAATTTCTCAGTAGTGGCAAGTGCTGAGCTTAGAGGAAGACTGCTAAAAGGAGGCTTCCGGCTGGGAACTGAGCTCAGACCTTCCACTGTCCCTCCTCCTTCAGGCTGTGGCACACACAGGATGACCAGAGATGGGGTAAGGGAAGAAGCCTGCATGCAAGTACCCTGGGGCTACAAGAGAAGGCCGAGTCTCTGATGCTGCAGAGTCGCTACTGCTGCCCTTGGCCACTACCTCCAGCCTTCTGTGTAGAAAGACAGGCACTTTTACCTTATTTAATCTCGTTTTTACTCCTCCTTGCTACAGCAAGGAATATGTCCTGCTGCTGTTTACACCAAACCCCAGAGCAGGGCTACTGATGCAGCCAGTCTGCTCACCGCGGAGTGTGTCTGGCTCTTACCTTCTGCATGTTGAGTCGGAGTTCTGATGTTCTTATGCTTCCATCAGCAAATCTCAATTTGTCAAGATTCATAACAGATTCTTCTCCAGCATTTGCTTTAATAGGGGGAACTTTATCTCCTAAAAAAAGAAAGCTAGAGTTTAACTTCTAAAAAACACTGAGAAAAACCAGATGAAATGAATGACACCAAATGTGTATTATAATCTCTCTTTTTTTTTTTAAGATTTTATTTATTTATTGTCAAAGAGAGGGGAAGGGAAGGAGAAAGAGAGGGAGAGAAACAACAGCCAGGCCAAATGTGTATTATAATCTTTTAGGGCGTTTGGAAAATTCACCTGTAACTCCATCTGGACCACCCTATACCTGAGGAACCTTCTGTTGACTTGGGGTCAAAGAATAAACGTAAAGACAAAATTTCTGGCAAAGAGTAGGTGTCCAGTAAGTAAGTTTTAAATGAACTAAAGAGAAACCACCTTTTAGGTTTAAAAATTAGATTCATGCAAACAGACCTTGTACCATTACTCTCCAGTAAGCGGAAAGAGGCATCCTTCAGGACAGCGGTTCTCGGCCAATCTCCCGACCCCTCCTTCCCCCTCACTGGCCTGGCTAGCTGTGTTTATCTCTCTCGCTGATCCTGAACCTTATACCCACTTAACTACACCTCAAGGTTTGCTGTTCCAACTTTCTAAAAAGATACATATTTTGAGGATTTTTAAGGCTCTTTGGGGAAGGATATTTTTAAATGCATTTTCTTCAGCATGTAATACATGCAGGAGGTATGAAACACAGGAGACAAAGGTCCGCAGATAAAACAAGGGCACTGGCCACTCTGATCTCCCTGAGCTCTTCTAGGCAGGCTGGTGTTCTGTCTGCTTTTGTTTTTAATGTTGTAAGACATTATCATTTAGCCCTGGCTGGTGTGGCTCAATGGACTGAGTGCTGGCCTGCGAGCCAAAAGATCCTCGGTTCAATTCCTGGTCAAGGCACATGCCTGCATTATAGGCCAGGTCCCCAGTTGGGGGTATATAAGAGACAACCAATCGATGTGTCTCTCACATATTGCTGTTTCTCTCCCTCTCTTTCTCCCTGCCTTTGCCTCTCTCCAAAAGTAAATAAAATCTTTTAAAAAATTATCATTTAGTGAAATTGACTGTTTTTTAGGTACACAGTGTTACACATTTTAACACACAGATTCCTATAAGTACCATAATTAAGATACAGAACAGGGTTTAATCATTAAGATTTAAAATATTCATATTTTGAGGGAAGTAGTGGTACAAACATTTCTCCTTTCCTTTTTGAACTTTCAAAAGTCGGAGTATAATTAAGGTACAATACCAGTTTTAGTGTAGAGTTTTGCAAGTTTGGACAGGGAGATGCACAGGCTCCACCTCAAGCAGGATAAAGTCCCTGGCAACCACAGATCCATCTCAGTCCCTGGTTTTGCCTTTTCCAGAGTATTATATAAACAGAAATCAAACAAATGTAGTCTTTTGAGCCTGGGTCACAGAGCCTAACACATCTGAGATTCATTCACGTTGATGCACGTATGGGTAGCTCGTTCCTTTTCATTGCTGAGTTAAGAACATTTTAAGTGTGCACTGATCCTTCAGATATGGAAGTATATGGTATGCTTCTGAAGCTTCCTTTTTCTCATTTTCAAAGAAAGGGGACCTCAAGTTTTCTGCTTTGCTTTGGAAGATTTGGTATCAGGCTCCCTGCCAGGGAAATGAGCACTAGACCTGGAGTCAGACAAGGTGGGGTTTAATTCCTGCCAATGCGACAAGGACTGGAGACAAGGCCCCGCCTCTGCGTTTCAGCCTGGAGCTGTGGACAGAGCATGACAGTGTCTCTGAGCATGTAACTGTCCTTTTTATTATGTACATCTTGATACCTGCCGACATAAAAGGGGATAGAGCATCTTGCTATGCTAAGGGTTATGTTTAATTAGTGGTTAGCAAGACTGTACTGTTTTCATAGCATCACTTTCACCAATTTAAAATCTGTACAAAAATCTCTGTTCGATAAGAACAGTGACACTGATACTGAACAGGTAACACCAGTGAAACGTAATGCTGAGTCAGAACCCAGGGATCCCGCCAGCCTCGCCTCAGGAAGAGCGTCTCCACCTCACACTGCTGTTCTGGACAAATGGGGCGAGGCAACCGATGGGAGGACCCTTTGGAAGGTCAGAGCAACTACCTGACCTGTCTTAGTGGTCTAAGTGTAGATTTACACTTTCAGCACATGGTGCTTTTTTCTCTGCGAATATTTAAAATTACCAAAAGAAGAAAATCACTGCTTAATACCTATTCTATCACTGAAGGAGGAGAGCCATGACCCAGCCTTGGTTATGTTTGCAATCAATCATCCCTTCCTCCTTTAGTTACATTTTGGTTTTAGAGTGGCCTAAATTATAAATTACTTTTCTGTAAGTACCAAAAAGTTATATATTTATACCTATGATTTAAAATATTTCACCATAAGCAATTTATATCAAGCAAGTACTATGTGATAAACTTCCCCTCCAAATAACAATTTCTTAACAGTGATTTTTCTAAGCAGAACATATTAACTGCAAAAAAAGTTCTGATCAAACATGTTACCCTCTCAGCTGTTGAGATCCCCCACCCAGCCCGTGTCTAGGCTCCAGTGTGCCACCATGTAAACCTTCACATTTGTTTCCGCCCTTCCAGGGGAAAACCAGACCGCCACTGTATGACTAAACAAATCTCCAATTACTGACCTTGACTTTACAACCTTTTGCCCCCTGAAACACCCTGGCCAGATACTTGTAGAAAACATACCAGGTCTACAGGACTCTGCAATACTCAGGGCACATGCCCGGCCAAAGACGACCAGATCCAAAAGCGAGTTTGCCCCAAGACGGTTGGCACCGTGCACCGAGGCGCAGGCGGCCTCCCCACAGGCGTACAGGCCGGGCACAACCTGGTCCTGGCCATTCACGTGCCTCAGAACCTGCAGGAAAGGGAAAAAAGAGGAAGAGTGCAGTTCGCACAGGCTCTTCCCCGCAAGGAGCAGCCACGCCGCAAGTCAGAGCCAGGACAGGGTCTTCTCTCGTCTGCAGGGAACCCTCTGGACCTATCTGCCCAGCCTCCTTCCTCCCTCTTTCTCTGGACACTCGGTTACCTGGGCTGAGGTCAAAGGACTCCGAACGGCAGCACCTGTGATTTCAATCTCACCACTAATTCTCATCAGAAGCCTCAGCCATCGCCTGACTTGACCCCCTTTATTCCCACCCTCTGATTCTGGATTCAGATGTAGGGAGCACAGCAGGGTATGGGAACATTAAACTATGAGGCGGAAGACTTGAATTATAATTAAAATTCTTCCAACTTATTACTCATCCACAAAGTGCAAATACAATTCCGATCACCTCAACTGAGAAGGGACTATAATAAAGTGACTGCAAAGCTCTTTGTGAACTGCAAACCACCCAAACATATTCATTGTAAAGAACACACAATTTACAGTCACTGTAAAAATAACCTAAGGTCATAAAGGAAAAAACTGCAAGTGATATCCATGACTATTTACTAAGGAGGGGTTGGTAAATATTCAGAATTGTTATTTAGGAGTGAACGTAAAAACTGGAATATAAGTAAGGGCTTCTGCTGCTCTCCAGTTAACACCTTTCGTACCACTCACGAGTTTTCTCGTGCTTCGCTTACGAGTTCTCTCATGTTTTGCGCGCCATCTGTTAAGGACCGCTCACGAATTTTCTAATTATAAAATGTTATAATTATTGAAAATCCACACCTAAAGTGCATTATGATCTGTAGTTATGATGATTTAAAAAATAACGTGCAGTTTGCCCAAAAACATGAGGTCCCCAAAAAAGGCGTATCTTAGATTTCTATGCGGTACGAAATGTGTTAAGAGCAATTTAAAGAAAGTTCAGCCTAACAACGGGTACTTTTCTGAGAAAAATATCTGCCTTGTCCTCTAAGATCTAAAGGGACGACTGCAAGGCGGGCCTACCGCCCCATCCTCTTCCCTGCTGTGCAATCACCTGCCCCTTGTAGTTGGTGGGAATGCCGCCCATGTTATAATGCACAGTGGGAAGGACAGGGATCGGCTCCTTGGTGACGTCCACGCCCGCAAAGATCATGGCTGTCTCCGAAATGCCAGGCAGGCGGATGGCCAGCTGCTCCGGGGGCAGGTGGTGCAACTGCAGGTACACATGATCTTTCTCCGGGCCGCAGCCTCTGGTCAAAAAGGACAGCACAATGTACGTCAAAGAACAGCGATTACAGCAAGCACGACATTCTGAAGTCGTCGAAGCACACGAGGCTCCCCGGTTCTGACGCTAAATAAAACCCAGTCACCTCGTCTTTTCTAAGCACCTATCACGTGCCAGGGTGGACTCCGGATGCTGGACACAGCCACGAACATCATGGACAGACACGCTGGCCTCACAGTTTGCTACGCTCTTCTTGGGTAATGCATTAGAAAGTCCTTTTATGCCAAATACTCCAAAATCATTTGACTTCTCATTTTTTACATAAAAATGTAAAACCTCCAAACCACTATACCAGGTGATAGTTGACGTGTCACCACAGTAAGGCACAGGAAAGAGCCTAAAGCTGCCTTGTTGGAGAACAAATAGCCCTTACACCGTGAAGGTACCCAAATGTGGGTTAAAACACAATACAACACCAAAGGCTCACACACTACCTTCCAGCTGGGGGTGTCCTATCTTACCTCTCCAACACTGACTGACTGTCTCTAACACACTCACACTCACACAAATATGTTCCAAACATGTGAGAAAGATTTAGTTCAAACTGGCTAAACTTCTCAGAACATAACTCTTTAGAGAGACATAAACTAACAGACAACAGCCAGAAGCAGCAGAGACAGAAGCCCGCCTGCCTACACAGAGGTGGGGGTGGGTGTTGAATTCACACAGAAGCCACACCAGCCCACGTTAAAATACAGACGTGAACAACAGCCACCAGAAAGAAAGGAGGCTGGGCCTGCGTGCACATGCACTCAGACACCTTTGGTGACAGTCACACAGACCTTCCCTCGCGGATTTCCAGAGTCATGGACCGAGAAACGACGTCTCTGGAGGCCAGGTCCTTTGCGACTGGGGCATACCGCTCCATGAACCTCTCGCCTTGACTGTTAATGAGAATGCCACCTTCTCCACGGCACCCTTCCGTGATGAGACAACCGGCACCATATATGCCTGCAAAGAACCCAGTTAATTAAATATTTACGATCTGACAATGCTAGGCCTGTGCAGGTATTTCCTGAAAGACATTAGGGGGAGGATGGTAAAGGGTATGCAAAGGACATTAAAGTCAACAGTATAAGTAAGACAGAAGAAAAGTTAAGGAATAATAAGTAGGAAGTTTCTGTGACAAAGGCACTGATAAAACCGCAGTGAGGAGGAAGGACAGCTACCGTGGACAGTGATGTAGCCCTGCTGAGCGCTCTGGTTTTTCACTGCAGTTTAGCCTTTCAACACAACTAAGTATATGTTACATATCTCAGGTTTTATTTTAATTTTTGAACACCCTTTTGCACCCTGAAATTGTGGTGACTAACTTAGGTAAAAAAAAAATTATATATATATGTAGCTTGGAAAGTTTGTATCTAAAGTAACCAAGTACCACTCTGGCCAGTGGGTTAGTGTGTCATCCCCATACACCAAGGTTGCAGGTTCAATCCTCAGTCAGGGCACGTAAAAGAATCAATCAACGAATGCACAAATAAGTGGAACAAAAAAAATCAATGTGTGTTTCTCTCTCTCTCTAAAATGAATAAATAAAAAATAAAATAAAGTAACCAAATACCAACAATGGTAATAATATCTAGCTAATACTTACACTGTACTTGCAATGTACAATGATTCCAAGTAATATTATCCCCAGTTTCAGAGAAGGGCAATTAAAGCTCAGTAAGTTACCCAACATCCCACAGCTGGGAAGGGCAGAGCCCACACTCACGCCTGGCAACACATGAGATCTGCTCCCTTCTCCTCAACGTGGTCCTCGATGTAATGAAAATGAGGAATGCCAAGCCATGCTCCAGTTTTAACAAAGGAGACAGATACATAATTTGTCTCCTTTTGACAGCTAACACTTTCATTCACACACCACAGGAGTTAATCTTGCTTTTAAAACGAGAATGCAAATTCTTACATTTCACTTGCTTTTCAGTGTTCCTACTTTCAATGGCACTTTTTCCAGTGGTTTATTTCTCACACACTGAATAGGAAGCATGAGAAATGGAGCTCTAATAAATCACAGGGGGAATTCAAAAGTCTGGTTTGAACCAGTAATTATAAAACCACCTAATGCATTATTTATTTTCCATCCCTGCCAGGGATCAGAAAGAACACACTGGCAAAGAGAAAGCACAGGTCCAGCTCTTAGCACGGCAGCCACTGCCACCGTGTGGGGAGTCTTCTCGGCGGATAGACCAGAAAACCCACCCAGAAAGAAAGGTCAGGATGAGACTGATATCCTGAGAGACAGATTCTGAGATTCACTTATGGGTAACATCCCGGCAAATCTCTCAAACCTGTGATCCCAGCTGAGACCGCACTTGTACGGCCCGAATCCCACACTTGTAATGCCTGATGACCCTAGGTGAGCCCGTCTCCGCCATGACTGGCACCCTTACTCATCAGCACCTCACGGAGCCCTGCATGTCAGAGCTACACCCTGATGGCGCTGTCGCTGTGGCAGACTGATGCCCCGCAAACTGAAATGTGCCAGTGCCACTTTTCTGGTCACATGTATTCCCCCTCACTTTCAGGACATTCACTCAGTAAAACCTGACTGAGGTCCTACCAGTTTCTGAGAACACAGCAGTAAATGAGAGAGACCTGCCCCCACCTTCTGGAGCTGACAACCCAGTGGGGAAGGGACACTGAAACCACCACTGCTTTATGAATAAGTACACCTGGGCAAGGTGTAGTTAAGACAGGACCTCCACTGCCCTGGGTGAAGCAGGGAAAGTCTATGAGGAAGTGACAAGTTAGGACCTGAGAGAAGAGAAAGCAGGTAAGTTTGTATAGGAACTGCAAGGAACATTCTACAGGTACTGAGTGCTTAAGAGACACAGAGAACTTTGGTTCCATGACGGTAGCCCCTTTCTACCTGTGGGGTGGAACTGAACGAACTCCAAGTCCTGGCAGGGGAGGCCTGCCCTGGTGATCATGGCGGTGCCATCTCCGGTGCTGGTGTGGGCAGACGTGCAGCTGAAGTAGGTGCGCCCGTAGCCTCTGGAAAACAGACAAGCCAGCCCAGAGAGGGTGGTGACTCCACGCAGTGTCCCAGAGGAACCTCCTTTCTAATGGCACCAAGTGGACAGCAGCCCACATAGCACCACCAGAGTTGCCCTCTACACACACTAACCTGGGCAACTGGGAGGGGAACCTGGGACGGAGGAGGTTCTCTCATTTGTACTCCAGTACTTGTGTGATGTCTGAGCAATTTCGCTTATGATAAGCATATGCCACTTTTACAATGAAATTTTTACATGTTTATGGATTCACCTTTTTAAAGGGTTAAAATAACAGATTGATGGTATAAAATGGAATTTACATATTTTCATCATGTGAACAAAGAGCACTTATCTAACCAAAACAGTATCCATTAAAGCAAGAGCTATTATTCCCAGTGTCATGTGACTCTCTAGGCCTAGTTTCCTCAAGGGTCCTCCCCACCGCACACTGATGATAAGATGCTTTCTTACCTACCTCAGAGGCGGGTTCCCCTGCTGCCCCCTGAGAGAGACGAGGAACTGAGGTTGGCAAAAGTGACTGCCCTCACAGGCTAAGAGACTGCCTGTGTCTGAACCACATGTCCAGAATGCCTCTGCTTTTATCAGGATAGAACAACTCTGAAATTCAACTTCTTTACAGAGAAATTAAATCCATTAAAAGTTAGATTCCTACCCAGTAGCTATAACAGTGTTCTTCGCTCTTATGCGATGGATGGACCCGTCTTCTATGCACAGTGCAATAACACCGCGACACTCCCCGTTTTCCATCAGGAGATCCAAGGCAAAATACTCTACAAAATAGCTGGTGTCATACCGCAAAGACTGAAAAAAAAATTAAGAAAATTAAAAAAATTAAATGATCCCACATTTTCGATTGCAAACCTTGATGTGGTGTGTAACGAACGGACTGGGTAGACCCTGGAGAGTCCCAGGCTGGAAACGAGTCACAGACACAGACTCACACCGCAACAGTGCCAATGCTATCGTGAAACAACACAAAAGGGCACTCCTCTTGGTTGTATGAACAAAACATAAAGAGGTGCCCACATGTCAGTGCTCACCGGGAAGAGACTGGCACCAGGAAGCAAATGGGAATGTGCTAAGACATCCCTTCTTTCTACACATCCTAAGAGGTGTTCCAGGCTCTCTGGAGCCACATGTTGCTTGATGCCAGAGCTGGGGTCCACAAACCACAGGTCTCGACTTAGGCTGGGCTGTACTATATGGGAGCTGATAGCTACACGCACCCACTTAAATAAAACATTTAGCCCCTCAGCACACCAAACACATTTGTGATGGTCACACGTGGTGGGGAGCTGCTGGACTGGATACCCAGATAAGCATATTTCTATAGCAGCAGAATGTCCAATACTGGACAGCAACGGCCCATGCCCTGATCTGATGGTCCCCTCAGCTCAAGGAACGGTCTCTCATGCAGCTGTCAGCTTCTCACGCTGACACACAATTCTGTGAGATGAGCAGGGCCTGTCACATATTTGTCAACCCGCTTGGTCAGAAAAGTCACTGGTGCCCTAACACTTGCAAATCAATGACCTGCACCATTCGTAAACAAGAGTTCAGGATACTGATTATTCTGAATCAACGTTACTCAGAATATTGCTTTATTGGCCATGTAAAAGTTTGCCCTGATTATCCAGTGACAAGTAGTCCTCAAGCCTTGGTCCAGTTTCAATAGTTAAGTATTAAAACAAGTCAGTTCGTGAACTCAGAGGTGGTGAAAGGGCCTTAAAATACGCACTCTGCCCCTATGCTTTTGGTGTGACAGGTTACAAGTTCAAATCTGGTGTGTAATGGCTATTGATTTAGTTTTCTAAAATGGAGTCTTTCCTATGAACAATTTCTACACGTGGCCTACCAAGCTGTTCTGCTGACTTTAAGGCACTACACCTTAAGCTGACACTCTGATGCACCCCCAGCTGGCCTGTCTCCAGCTCATCCCACATGCTTATCCCACCGCCCCAGGCACCCCGGGCAGCCTCACCCTTCCATACAACGTGTGGAGCAGCGAGTGACCGGTGCGGTCAGCCACGCAGCAGCACCGATGGGCCTGCCCGCCTTTCCCAAACTTGAGGCTCTGTCCACCAAAGGCCCGCTGGTATATCTTCCCATCCTCGGTTCTACTAAATGGCATGCCGTAATTCTCCAGCTGTGAAACAAAAATAAACACCCAGTGCTTTTTTAAAAAAATATTTTATTTATTTTTTAGACAGAGGGGAAGAGAGGGAGAAAGTGAGAGAAACATCAGTCGATTGCCTCTTGCACACCTCCAAGTGGGGACCCGGCCCACAACCCAGGCATGTGCCCTGACTGGGAATCAAACCAGCAACCCTTCGATTTGCCTGCCTGCGCTCAATCCACTGAGCCGTACCAGCCATGGCACACCTAGTACTTTAAAGGAATCAAGGCACTCATGTAATTTACTCCGAGCAACTTCAACCTAAATGTGCAAACCCCACACTAATATATTCCACAAAAACGTTGGCACGTCAGGAAAGAGAAATATTTCCATACTGAAGATTTCCCTTGTTACATGGCTTGTCACCACCCTTATCAGCCAACCACCTCCAACCACCGCATCGATACCATTAAAAACAGCCTGTGAGGATGTTACCTCGACCACGGAGGCAGGGGCCTGCTCTGTCATGTAGTGGATGGCATCCTGGTCCCCCAGCCAGTCAGAGCCCTTCACAGTGTCATAGAAGTGCCACCTCCAGTTGTCCTCCTCCATGTTCCCCAGAGCGGCATTGATTCCTCCCTGGAAACAAGCACAAGCAAACTTAGGAGCTACCAATGGGAGTCCCACAGCACCTTCCAGGCTCGTCTCTCCACGGCCCCTCCCCGGGAACCAGAACCGGGGAAAGCCAAGGACTTGTGAGGTTACTATCTGTGAAGGGTCTGACTGCGGACCAGTTCCAGGACTTGCATCACCAGAGGGAGGCAGCATTTCAGGACAGATTCTAAATCACGCCTCCTCCCCTTACCAAGCTAATGATGAGGGCCGAGTTACTGCAACCCTGGGCCTCTATATCTGTGAACAGGGCATGAAGCTGAACACCTTGAAGAGTTGTCTGGAGAACCAAGTGAGAGGCTCCATGTGCAACACTTCTCACCAACCCTGGCACATAAAAGGCACTCAACACATCTGGGTGATTTTCTGACAAGACGTTCCTGGCGGCATTCATGGGCATGTGCTGAAGATGAGAAGTACTGCCAAGTAATAAACTCCAACTCAGAGTCACCTCCCCGCACCCCCACTTTCTTTTACTGTGCATGGTCACCCCATCCCCGCCATATCCCCATTGCCCCCGCCCCTCAGAGGCACAGAAAACGCAGCTCAGGGACAAATGTGAGGCTGGCCCTTTTCCTCCCCAACTTAAAATTGGATTCCTCATCCTCTTCAGGTAATCTTTTTTACATAAGGCACATTTCCTCACTTACCTCTCCCTTTTCAATCACAACTTTTCAATCACAACTTTTGAATCAAGCACACCGATGCTGGAATTCCTTCCCCACTTATGTTGCTGTGCCTCAGTTTCTCAAGTTATGTGTCAGGACAAACTGAGTCACTGGCAGAGAGCAAGGAACCTTGTTACTCCCCTCCTCTCTTCTCCAACCCCTCCAACTGCAAACCCGACGCAACCCTGATAAATACGTTACGTACTAGAGAAGTAGCAAACTATAGAAGTCTGGTATAACACAGAACTATTAGGCCCAGTGCTCACATAAATGCTATTTATTGCACGGCTGCTGTTTGTAAGAACCGAGGCCACAGGTGCCTGGTCTCCCGCATTCCTAGGAGTCTCTTTGGACTCTCCCAGGCCTTGCTTTCTCATCCTTCCAACTGCATCTCCTTTCTCAAGAACCAACATGCAAATTAAACTATCCTTTACTTATTCTTTTTATTTTATTAATATTGTACTACCTGAACACTTTTATTTCATATTATTTAGAATTATTTGTTTGTATTTTTCCTTTAAAACAATGGATTCTCCAAAGGTATATATCATTCTTTAGCTCACAAAGCATAGCTTAGAACAAAGTATCTGAACAGCCTGTAGAAAGCTGCTGGACACTGAAAGCAGACTGTTCCAGAGTACAGTGGCTTTTATGGTCCCTGGAAAATCACCACACACTCTGTCTCTATAAGAGAGAGCCAAATATGATCTTGGAATACTACCTATATGCAACCTGGGCACACCTACAGTGTGCCAAAATGAAAGAAGAAAATTATGAAACCGTTGAGTAATCTTCCCTAAACCCAGAGCTCCCGTCCTTCTGCCCTGCACGTTCACGCCACCATCAAAGCCTCATCCCACCACACTTAACGGGGATGCAGCAGCAACCCCCCGGTACAGAGCAGGTAGGAAACAGGCCCACAGACAAGCTCTTCTCAGACTGGAGTAAGTGCAGTGAAGGCAATTAAACCAAGAAGAGGGGAAGGGCACTAGGTGGAGTGGTCACAGAAGACCTGAGTGTGACTAGAGCAGAAACAAGAGCGACTACATGGCCCCAGGCAATGGGAGCCGGGGCAGTGTGGGCAGAGATCCCTAAGAGAGCGGGGCCGGCGAGTGCAAGGAACGTGATGGGAAGGGAAGGCTGCCTGAGGCTGGAGGCTGCTCAGGCAAGAGGCTGCACTGCACAGTGCCCCGCAGGTGCCAAAAGCACTAGGAGAGCCCCTTTTCTTACCTGGGCTGCCACGGTGTGGGACCTGGTGGGGAAGAGCTTTGTAACACAGGCGGTGTTAAACCCTGCCTCAGAGAGGCCAAACGCAGCTCGTAAGCCTGCTCCCCCGGCGCCGACCACCACTGCGTCAAACTCATGATCCACTACTGGGTACTGCGTAGAAATCTGGAAAAGAAAAATTCACCAGTCAATCACCCATTCAACTATGCTGAACACGGAGGCTGTAGCTAGAGTGGAAGAGCTTAAAGGGAATGAAAGAAGAAACATAAAAAAGCAAGTGCCCAGAGGGCCTCTGCCTTGCTTGAGGCTGAACAACGGCTTACAGTCCTGAGACGTGGCAGGCGCACGCTCCGTGAGAGGGCCCAGCCAGCTCTACCCATACTGGGTAGAGCCAACTATCCTGTGGAGCTGGGAAACCATTAGTGGGAATGCTGAAAACATAAAAGTACACCTCCAAGCAGGAAGCTGTAGACACAAAGGAAAGCACCAACACAGATCAAAATACCGATTCTAAAGTTGGCTTTTCTTCTTAATTACCATTTTTACTTATCTTCTTTTTTTGCTTGTACCCATATACATAGACTTATATGAATCTGAGCTTATAATGTAGTGTAGATCTCAATTCTCCAGTGATTTGCAAGCTTCCTACTAAAATGTTAAAACTAAATGTTGTTTTCATTTAGATAAGTGTATTCCAGTTCATCTGCATGACGACAGAGGGACCAAGGACCACAACTCTATTCCAGGCCCACGTTTGCATTTTTGACTGAGAACGTGCCAACTAGTATTCAGTAACTATTGTCAAATTACAAGAAAAGAACCTGTAAGCAAATTTCAGTATCTTCAACAGAGAGCAGACAAGCCCAGTGAACACCAGAGCGTACACGGTCCTGCGTGGAGCCGGGTGTTCTCATCACCACAGTACACTCTGTGCATTTGTCATTTGTCTTTTATGATTTTGTTGCTTTACTTGTTTAAATTTTAATCTGGTTTGTAGATACATAAAAACTGTAAGAAAAAATGGTAATATCTATGTTTATATTTGTACTACATTAAGTATTAACTACACTAAAAAAATATCCTGGGCATACACTGGAATGAGAATTTTCCCTTTAAATAAGACCTGTGTATTACTCAAATATAGTAAAAACTGGTATAGCTCATTACCCCTCTAAGCCAAGAAAATCACTTACAATGGAACCAGAAGCCACGAACTTACTGAGTCTGAAACTTTAGCAGATGACCTCTTATTCCCATCAACGGTGAAGTGAAAACCGCGAGGTCCTGTCCGCACTGCTGCCGGCCGCTGCGGACAGAGGGAGAGCACTAAGTGTCTTGAAGGTACAGGGGGCTTGTAATTAAAATTTCCTCTACTAAGCTGTTAACCTTTTTACGTACTCAGGTGCTCCCCTTCACCTAGACACCTCACCCGGGAGTTTGCACTGAACTCTGAAGGGTAGGGCAGGTGCTAAGGACCCAGGCAAGCCCACAGGGAACTTGGCAATCTAGGAAATGCCCTTCTAGGTGAAGCTGGTTTCCAAACAGGATACTTACCGACTTAGGCAGGTACACTTTCACATTAATTTCTTAATTTGTGCTACTTCAATGGACAATGGGAAGACACCTACATTGTCTAAGCAGCAGTTTTGCAAACAAGGAAACACTTTTATTGAATCCATCATAACCCTCTTCCCACTGGAGCTCCACCCACCTGTGAGGCTTTGTGGTTCGCGGAAAGGCGCGGTACCTTGTGTCACGAGATCAGTGCTCTAGAACAGGCTCTACTGCTTGCTGTGACACTCTGGCACCAGTGCCATTATCCCTTCACCGTACGCACCACGATTCCGGGTCCAGAGACGCTCATAGTCCTGCTTTACCACTCTGCACGTCTGCACTAGGCTTCAGCCACACTGCCTCTCGTCTATCTAAAGCACAGCGCCACTCCCTCTGCCCGGACACTTACCCCTGGCCTTTCCCTAGAGAACCTCTACAGTTCTCCAAGTCTCAGCTTCACGGTCCCGTCCTATAAACTTGTACCGGAGAAAACTGGTACTAATGAAATCACAGTCCAGCATGAGGGGCGACATTCTTCATATACTAAGAATGGCCATTAACTTAGGGGGTAAGTCTTTCCATTCTGAAGACTGCATTTTAGAAGACTATTAATAAACCAATGAGTCTTAGAAATTACAGAAAGAACAGCTTTAGGAAATAAGCACATTCAACAATGACAACGGGGGAATATAAGAGATGCCTTCAAGTATTCTCCAATTTGAAGAGATGTTATTTATTCTGTGGGTTAAAAAAATTATCCTGTAGTATAAACAAGTGGGAATTACAGGGAAGAGAATTTGTCAAAATACAGTATGAACTCTGAGCCGCTATAAAGTAAATGGCCTTCCCTGCAAGATGAAAGGACGGAGGCCAGGCCTGGGTGACTCGACCTCCTGTAAGGAAAAGTCGGAGGTGGCTCTTACCTTTAAAGCTTCTTTTAACTCTGAGACCAACTGATAATTGGCACAAATGTTTGAGTTTATTTTAATAGCTCCAATTACAAAGTAGTTGCTTGGATTTTTAAAGAGCTGGGCTGATAAGAACGATATTCTTAAAATGTCCAATTTATTTTTAAGCACACTTGTTTTTATTGACATAGCCAATTTAGTATTTTCTTTCAGAAAATGAATGAAAAAGAACTAAAAAGAACAAATATTCCTCTGCTTCAATTTAACTTTTTTAAATGGTAAAATCATATTTTAACAAAGAATGAAGTCATTGAAAGAATTTTAATACAGCCATTTTTGAAAATTTTATAAAGTACAATACAAATATAGGTTATAGACTAATAAAAACAGTACATTCTGTAATATCAAATTAAAACAGAACAGTGGGATTTCCTAGGCAACTGTGATTTGTTTGGACATTCATGTTGAGTAAACAGACACACATGTTAGTGACACTGATTTTGTAGCTAAATCTGATGGGAGTGGGGTGGGAGGATGACTAGAATTTGGAGAGTACAACTGTAACCCAATTTCTGTCTTTAGATAAAACTAGTTCTGTGTCATTTACTAATGTGATTTTTTTTTTTAAGAGAAACCATCAAACACTGTCTAAAAGGGCAACATGAAGAACAGGGAAATCTACCTAAAGTACAACTAAAAGGCACTCTCACCTTTTAATAGCATAAAAGTACAGGTGACTGGATTAGGAGGTAGAAGGGAGAACAAAGGAGAAGGGTAGAGGTGGCTATCCTCAATCTAGCGAAGTGGGGAGTCCTCATCTAACAGAACACACCTATGAATCATGAACAAGAAACTCGTGTGTAAGTACAATCTACACAACTACAAAATTAACCGAGAGGATCTGAAAGTGGTTGCTTAACTATACTGGGAGGACTGAGAATGTGGGAAGTAGAATGGTATAAGTAAACTAAATCCTTATTTACCAGTGAAACTCCTTGTCTAAAATGGATAAAAATGCACCCACATATTAGCTAGAGACATGGAGGTAAATACCAGGGGTCAATACCTGGAACAATTCAGAAGTGACTTCATTGGGGAACAGGTCTGGGGGGAATGGGGGTCTTATTCATTTTCATTTATAAGGCCTTCTGCACTCATTGGCGTTTTTCTTTTTTTTAACTATGTGTAATTATTTTTATTACAAAATTTAAAGCTTTTTAAAACAGGATGCTTGAAATACAGCTGGCAAGATTATAATACAGGATGCAAGCTGTGGGCCCTGGCTCAGATGAGCATGCACGAAGGTTTCACACATTACATCACAGAATCCTCATGAACTCCATAGAGAAACTGAGTCTATCCAGGGTACCTGAGCTCTGGATTTGGGTCTGCCTGCTAGCTCCAGATCCTGTACTTTCCCTACTATCTAAGGGCCCCTGGGAAAAAAAAAAATCTCTGGAACTCCAAATTAAGATGAATATCCAAGTTATATATCAAGACTATAATTACTCACGTGAACCAGGGAAAACATCACACACAACACAAAACTCTATGCAACTGGCATTTATGCCAAGAAGCAAAACAACACAGTTCTAGATGCACCATTAAAACATGCAGAACAATACATACAAAAACACTCAAGGGTCTCAAGGTCCAGGCAGTTCTAAATGCTATTTCTTGCTAAATGTTGTAATATAGCACAGTATTTTACAGATGCAACAGTAAATAGGGTGATGGAAGAACTCAGACAACTGATAAATGCAGCGACTTCAAAGAAGAAATCAACATGTAATTGACCAAATACTGTATATAAGCAATAGCTAAGCCTCCTTTTAGGGAGGCAGAGCTTTAGATATTCATCCCTCCTTTACTTGCTGTAAGTAAATACAACTACCTTGCCACGGCCACTTCTGGTTTTTGAATAGAGCACCCCAAGCACAAACCTCTTGAGTCTGGTTACAAATCCATTTGAAGTGATCAGTTAACCAACTATTTGAGGTACTTGGTTTTACTTTCCCTTTCCATTAAACTATTTGGAACCGTTGCAAACTGTGTCAGTGCATTAGGGCAATTGGAAAGGAAATAATGGTAAAACAGGTTTGATAATTTTGTAACCTGAAAGCAGTTATGAATATTAAAATGACTTAGAAACACCACAGAATTGTACAAAATGAGATAAAGAAAAATTCTCTGTGGCATTTATTCAAGTTACCTACTTTCTGTGGACATTTCTTGGTTGGCACCATAAATTCTTTTTTTTTGTTGTTGTGTCAAATTGATGCTTTTGTTCTTGCCAATCTTAACTGCCAATAAATACATTGCTTGAGGGCAGACTTTCCATAGGGAAACCTATCTTCATCAAGATGAAAAGATTTTAGAAGCCTGAGACCATCTCTTGTAGGCCCACCTTGTTCAATTCTACTGTGTCTATGTTGCCACTATGTTTACAACTACCTAAACACAGGACAGTGGACAAGATCCAGGGAGAAAAGGAAGGTAAAGAGCTGGCAGCTAACAGATGATTCAACAGAGATCACTTCCAAACAAGGCAGTACCAACGGTTTCCACACTCTGACCTCTTGTGCTCAGAACCTTACTCTCACTTTCAGCTGTGAGCTCAGGCCAGAAGGCAGAATTCCAGAGGGGCCTGGGCAAAGGACAACTCTGGTTTTCATGAACCGACGTAGGGTGTGTGGTGGGTTAAGGAGTTCCAAGGCTGGAGGGGGTCTTAGGCTGTGTGAGGAATGCTTGGGCACCAGTCCGATTGAGGAAGGACGGATCAGCCCTTTTCCCGTCACCACCAGTTACCACCCTGTCATTTCACCTAACTATAGGACGCACTCTGAGGTTTGTTCATGTTTGGCGGACTAAAAATACCCCACGGAACCCCAGACTTCACTTGGACTCCATACCTAATTGCGTCGTAGAGCCCTAAATGGAAAGGGGGGCGGGGGAGGGCTCCGGTCAGTAAACCCGTTACAGCATTTAAAATGCTTTCCGGTGTTGGCGGGATGGGATGGCTGACTAAACCCTCTCACATTTTACGTAATTTTTGGTACATACTTCTCAAGGAGAAAACTGCAGGTATAATGTCAATACTGTTGAATGCCTTGGTTCCTACTGGAACTTTTAAGCTGTAAATTATTAAGTAGGTGGGTGAACAACTTCATTTAAAAGGACCAAGTAACTAAATCCTCTACAATTTAGTGTGTTTACGCAGACCGTAAGTGACCGATCCTGAAGAAGGGCTGGTAGGGAGGATGTCTGACAAATCCAGCGCGGAGGGCTCAGGAACGCTAATCCTCCACCCGCCTCGGCCTCCACAGATAACGCAAGAAAACAAATGTCCCAGCGTCTTCTCCCAAACGTGGTTTCTCAGTCATTGCGCTGAAATTCTTTGCCTGATTTTTAAAAGTGTGCACAAGGACACAATACGAAATCCAAAATGAAGGATCTAAACTTATTTGCCAGACCTCGGGGTGGACACACAATCTATGCTTTCTCGAAAAGGGGCCCGGTTTTGCGAACAGTCGTAAGGCAAGCTGAGGTGCAGCTGTTAGGCGTTTCCTCACCCAGCCTCGAGCGGCAAGGACAAAGCCGGGCCGGGGGCCACGGGCTCAGACCCCACCCTGCCACCGGCCACCCCATCGCCCCACCGCGGAGTTGCGGGGATCGGACAGGACGGTCCTGTAGACGGTAGACAGCGTGGCCCACCCTGCCGGCCTCCGCGGTCACGGTTCTGCCTCCATCCCAATTCTACTGACGTTTTGGGATTTCGAGGTCCCGGGAACAAACAGGTCGCTACCCGCCTCCTCTTGATGTTCAAGTGCCAGGAGCGGAGGCCGGTCACCTTGGCTCAACGGTGAATCCAAACCCCGGACGAAGGAGAGTTCCGGGGAGGCTCGCGGGACCGTGACCTTCACCCGGACGAGGCCAGACCGGCTTCGGAAAAAGTCTGGTGCGGCCTGCAGGGACCTTCTGCCCCTACCTCGGCCCCCACCCGCTCCGCCCCAGCCCGGGTCGGACCCGCCCGTGATGCCGACTCACCGCCCCGTTCAGCGCCAGTCGCCTGGCGCGCAGCAGCTGCGACACAACCCGAACCCCCGACATGTCTACCCTCTGCAGTGTACTGCAACCGGCCCCCTGGTTCGGCCGCGCCTGCGCACCTCGCCGCGCCTAGGGTCGAAGAGGGAGGACAATGCGCCTGCGCACCACGCCCCGCCCGCGGTCAAAGCCGAAAGAGAAATTGCGCCTGCGCACCTCGCCGCAACTTGGGGCGGGGGCTTGTAGCTTGGAGGCACCGCACCTGCGCAGAGAGGACTCGCGGACTGCTGTCTACTGTGTGGCTGTGTTCTACGCTCCCATCTAGGGGGTAGGTTGCGGGGTCCGCGCGCTCCTTGTGCTGAAGGCCTGACTGTGTTTGGGGGTGGGCTGGGGTGCGTCCTGTGGAAGCCCCCGCCGTTGAGCGGATTGACGACCTGCCCGGGGTCCGGTTCAATTCCCTGCTTAGGGGTCTTTACCCACTCACCTGATGTCATCACCTGCGGTCCAGATGGTGTTTCTGTTTTCGTTCTGTGCTGTGACATGTCTGAGATCTTTTGTGGAAGGAAGTGGCGTGGGAATGATAGTAGAAATGGTCAGAAGTAATGTGATCATAATCCCGCTTTTCATATAACTTTAGATTATTAAAATCTTTTGGGGGTGCAATTGTGTGCGACATTTTTGAATTATTTTGAGTAAATTGACAAGGGACCGTTCACATCTAATTAACATTTAGATCGTTGCCAAATTTTTGCTACTAGTTAATAAGGCCTAACCTGTGTCTTTTTATAGGACTACAATGCTTTTATTAGAATTACATGTTTCCTCAGGCCACAGCCCTGGAGGCAGTGAACACCACGCTTCCCGTATGTCCTTTGACAGTCATGCAGTTTAGTACTTTAAGATAATTAACTTTTTTATTTCATTGTTACCACAAACTCTTTACCATGAAGTCCTGAGCCATATTTTTTGGCACATCTTTATTGCCAATTGGAATTTTAGGTTTTTAGGTGTTAAGCAAGTGTTTATTGAAAAGCCTGTTAAGATTTTCAAAATTCAGTTGAATCTTTTTTTATTGTTCCTTTACTATTTCTTTTGTTGTCAGTCTATGTGATTTGCCACAGTCAGTCACATAGAAGCAGTATTTTGTGAAAATGCCCAACTGGTGTAGGCACCTAGTGAAGTGGTAAATGCATATTAATATGAGGCCCCGGCCTGGTGATGGAGATAAACCATCTTCAGGAGCTTCAGGAAGAAAGAGCTATTAAGTTGGAGTTCATGACCAGTATCTGGGTTGAAGCTCCACTTCCTGGGCCTCAGCCCCTCAATACCTGTCACCCTTCCTAAAGCAGCCAGTGTTTTGACACCTTCCTATTTATATGTCTTAATGTACCACCATAATTTTAAACATTTTTATACTAAACAGCTTTCCTCATCCTACTTGTTATTTCAGTTATTGAGACGTCTCTGTCATCACTACACCATGAGCTGCTTTTATCTGAGGTCTTGAGGTTTTCTTCTTTTGATCCCATAAGGTTCAGTGATGGGCAACACATATGTAGTCTGAATACAATTTTTTGGAAGAGAAACAGGATTCCTATGAGCCACCTAGATGATAAAATTGTGACAGATGCATTCCTTTTGTGTGACTAACGGTTTTATTATTGACTTCAAGGTATATCTTCATGAATAACTTAAATGATCCTCCAAATTGGAATATCCGGCCTAATTCCAGAGATGATGGGGGCGATGGAAGCAAATGGAATTATGCCCTGCTGGTTCCCATGCTGGGATTGGCTGCTTTTCGTAAGTCACAGTTTTCCTAAGAGTTTCATTTTCTGGGCTGGTAGTGTGGAGCCCAAAGACCTTGGGCTTGGGGACGTGACAGATGGAAGTATACATGCGAGTTTTGTCCCAAATGGTGTGTCTTGGGCAACTTTACCCTCTGAGCCTCAGTGTCCTTGTCCATGGGAAGTGACAAATCAGAGTTACCTGGTGTGTTATGAGGGTTAAATAAGACAAGGCATTTAGGAGCATTTTGTGTGGAGTGGGTTTTAATAACTGCCGTCTCCCTTTCAAGGCTTCACTACTCTGCAGGGGGTTCCCTGGTTTCAGTTGCCCTTGCAAGGACTGAGAGGGGAGAGTAAAATGGGCTAAAAGAAAACCTGTTGTGGATGTCTGTTTAATGTTTCGAACTCAGTCTTCAGGAGACTTCATCTGTGAAACCTGTTGAACCTAAAAATTCTGTCTGGTTTGAATGAACTCTGCACCACTTTGGGGAAATTACCAGCCACCATTCAATTGTAGTTATTCCAGCTCTTAGCTTACATCCCTCACTACATGATACATTTTTTGATGTGTACAAGTTGGCTTTATATATTGTATCATCCCACAGTTCTGGGTTGGCACTTAAGAATATATGAAAATGAATAACTGAATGGAAGAAAAGCAAAAGCTGCCTTCTGTTTGCAGTGGCACTTTCTGTGGAGTGTTTTTACATGCCTGGATTTCTCAGGAGGGCGGGTTTATGTAGAGGGAGTGCAGGCCGACAAGAGCAGAGTTTACCAACCTTGTTTGTTTGCCTTTTCTTTAGTTGGACTGCGCTAGGGGTCTAGTTAAATTATATTGCAACATATAATTTCTCAACCATGTAATTACACATTTTGGGGGGAGAATCCTTATAAAAATTAAGTTAAAAGACTTCTGTGATCACATTATCTAAGCAAGACCACCAAGAAGAAAACATAAAATATTCCTCACCCCTCCCCAGGGACAGAAAGCATCATTTCCAAAGTCCCAGGACAAGAACTTCAAATGTAAAGGTTATTATGAAAGTCTAGAAAGCTGGAGACGAGTTTCAAAAACAAACAGAAAATGAGTCACTCCAAGGCCTCTCCCAGTGTCAAAACTAATTATTACATTAGTAATTGTTATTGTAAATCTTTCAATTCACTCACCAAGTTCATTGCCTTAGCCACAGGCAACAGATAGTCCTTCCAGGTGTTAAGTAGTGTTCGCAGGTGGCAGGCTGGTGAGCTTCTCAGCGGCAATGCCTTGGGGCTGGATTTAGTCTTTCACTGAGAAGCAGGCACTGTGCAGATCCCTGAGTCACAAAACCCAGTAAGTCTGGTCACACTCTCTGGGGCTTGATGTTTAGTTTTCTAAGAAAGTGCCAAAATGTTTTCCAGAGTGGCTATACCATTTTATGTTCTCAGGAGTGCTGTGTGAGTGATCCAGTTTCTGGGCTTCCTCACCAGCATTTGGTGTGGTCACTATTGTTTCTGCCTCACCCATTCTTATGGGTGAGTAGGGATAGCCCGCTGGGGTTTTAATTTGCGTTCCCCTAATGGCGAGCGATGTGGAGTATATTTTCACTACTTACTTGCCATCAGTGTATCCTCTTCCGTGAAACGTCTGTTCCTGTCTTTCAGCCATTTCCTAATTGGTTAGTTTTTAATGCTGACTTTGGAGTTTTTTACCGTATTCCAGATTCTAGTACTTTGTTGGCTCGCTGGCTTGCAGACATCCTCTCCCAGTCTGCAGCTTGTCTCTTCACTCTTCATGGAGTATTTCACAGAGCAGAAGTTTCAATTTTGATGGAGTCCAGTTGAATCAGCTTTTTCTTTTATGGGTCATGCTCTTCATACCAAGTCTGAGAACTCTTGGCTTAGCCTTAGATCCTAAAGATTCTCTCATATGTAGTTCCTAAAATTTTAGTTTTACATTTTACACAAAAGGTGGGTGATCCGTTTTGAGTTAATTTTTGTGCAAGACCCGAGACTTGGGTTTTATCTCTTCCTTTCCAGTCTGTTTGCTTTTTGTTTTCCTTTCTTGCTGTCTTCACTGGCTGAGACTTGCAGGACTCTGTTGAATATAGTTCCTGATCTTACAGGAAAGGCGTTCAGCCTTTTCACCATTAAGGACAATGGCAGCGATAGGTTTTTCGCAGATGCTCTTCATATGTATCAAGGCCAGGAAATTGCCTCGATTCCTGTTTCTCTGTGTTTTTATCATGAATCTTTAGTTTTGTCAAGTGTTTTCTGCATCAGTGGATGTTGTTGTTTGATCGATTGTTCTTTAGTCTGCTAGTATGTTGAGTTACATTGACAGATTTTTGAACACTGAACCACTCTGACGTGTTTTGGAATAATGCCCACTTGATCATGCTGTATCACTCTCTTTGTGTGTTGTGGGATTATGTTTGCTAACAGGCGGCTAAGGACTTCTCTGCCCATAAGGGAAATATCAGGTGTTTCAATCCTTTGGCAGGGAGCTCTCTCTTCACACCCATTTCAGCTTCCTGACTTTTTATGTCAGTTAGTATATTTTTCAGTTCTAAAATGTCCATTTTTTGGTCTTCTGTTTCTTCACTGAAACTTTCTATTTCTTTGCTTAGACTTCCCACTATGATGGCTGCCTTGAACACTGTCAGGTAACGCTAACTTCCATCATCTAAGCAATGGCGTCTACTGGTTATCTTTTTTTAGTCAGTATGAGATCTTCCTGATTCTTGGTACGAAAAGTGACTTTGGATGGAAACCTGGGCATTTTGGGTATTATGTTATGAAGGTGGTTTTCATTCAGACCTTTTCTGACTGGCTTTGGCAGTGTGCTGATGGGAAAAGGGTGGTGCTGCCTCCGTACTCCCAGGCGCGGGGAGAAGTCCAAGCTCCCCACTCGTCCTCTGGCCCATTGACTCCATGTCTTGACTTTGAACTTCTTATTCCATCTTGCTTTTATGTTCCCTTGTCATAGCAGGCAGACGTCTGGGGCCTCAGCTGGTCACTGGTGATGGCCAGGCAAAGCTGAACACATTTTGAAATTTACTGTAACCTGGCCAACAATATTTGAAGCCTACCCATATTAATTTTTTTTCAAAAGTAACCCATATTAATTTTGAAATCTCGCCAACAATATGTGGGGCACTGTGGCCAGATAGGTTTGAGAACAGAAGAGAGCAGTGGGGTTGTCTTAGCTGTGGAAACTGGAAGACCGAATGGGGGACTCTCTGTCTGCAGCCTGTCATACTCGTCCTTTGGGTGCCCTTATCTGATTTAAAAACTTGGTATGTTATGTAGTTTCCTACAAAATGTTATCTTTTTTGGCCCGGCTGGTGTAGCTCAGTGGATTGAGCGCGGGCTGGGAACCAGAGGGTCCCGGTTCGATTCCCAGTCGGGGCACATGCCTGGGTTACAGGCCAGGTCCCCAGTGAGGGCCATGTGAGAGGCAACCATACATTGCTCTTTCTCCCTCCCTTCTCCTCTCTCTGAAAATAAATAAGTAACTAAAATCTTAAAAAAAAAATGTTATCTTTTTTGTACCTCTCAGGACTTGAGTGTGTTTTGAATTGCTGTCTTAGCTGCTATATATATATATAATTTTTTCTTTTTTAAGACTATAGAACTTCAGCTTTGGCTTTTCATTATGTGTGTTTTTCTCCCTCAATTTTTTCATGTCAGGTTGGATTTGGTCTAGAGAGTCCCAGAAGGAAATAGAAAAAGAGAGAGAAGCATACCGCCAGAGAACAGCTGCTTTCCAGCGGGACCTTGAAGACAAGTACCATGCCATGATCTCGGAAAACCGGCGTGCGGTTGCTCAGCTGTCTTTGGAACTTGAAAAGGAGCAAAACAGAACGACTAGTTATCGAGAAGCCCTTATCGCTCAGGGACGCAAGTTGGTGGAAGAAAAGAAGCTTCTGGAACAGGAACGGGCTCAGGTCATGCAAGAAAAGAGACAGCTGCAGCCCTTGAGAAATGCGTATCTGAGCTGCCTAGAGAAGGAAGAAGACTGGCAGAGGAGGGCCCGGCTTCTGCTGAAAGAGTTTGAAAGCGCTCTTTCAGAAAGACAGAGCATCTACTGCAGCCTGGTTCTCCCTCGCCGCAAGCGACTGGAAATAGAGAAGAACTTACTGGTCCGAGCAGCCACCGACCCCATTGCTGCAGACCTGGAAATGGCAGATGGCTTGACCGACATATTTAATCATGACACCTACTGTGGTAATGTCTGGAACACCAACAAACGCCAAAATGGGAGACTCATGTGGCTGTATCTCAAATATTGGGAACTAATTGTTGAAATGAAAAAGTTTAAGAAAGTAGAGAAAGCCATACTAGAAGAGTAAGACAAGAATGAAATAAGACTTTGTAATGACTCCAGGTCAGACTGTCTCTGTGGCGCTCTGGGTTATCCAGTGTTTTCTTTTTCCCTTCTTCCTGTTACCTGTGGTACCTGTGTTGTGGCCACTGGCACAGAGTGTCCTTCCAGCCTGCCACCCTCCGAGTGGGACAGCAGGCCTCATCAGACATAGGGTTTCCTCCCTGACCCTCTGTAGTTACTAAGGAAGCTGTTTCTCAGAAGCGTTTTTTAAGCTGTTGGCATTTTATTAAGCAGAGAGTATAACCTCATATCTTAGCTCTAGAGTAAAACTGTTTTTTAAGAAAGTGAAATGCAGTAGTGATCCTCACTATAAGAAATTTCCTGTCTGGCTTTATCACTACCTACATAACTTCTGTCTTTTCTGCAAATTATTTTTCTTTCTTCTAAAATTACATTTAGAAGTCATCAGGTAATGGATAGAACTCCCTACTGCCAGGTAATGGATAGAACTGCCTAACAAATGACAATTGGGAAGTAGTAATATTATCGAGGTTTTATATTGTTTTAAACATTTCTCCCACCAAAGGGAAAAAAGGGTTTCTTGTATCCATTTGATTCCCTAGTGAGTGTTTGGAATTTGGCTTGTGTCTGTATTCAGTAAACAGATACTGTTGATTACTGATGACATATAATAAAAGAAACCTGTAATTTCAAAGATACCTACCACTTACATGAATAATTTTTCCTCCTTACAAAATGTTTTTACATAGATTATCTCAATTTTTGCCACAAATCAATAGGTAGGAAGGCTCTCGTGGGCCTGTTTTTCACGAAGGTAACATGAGTCAGCCTTTACTATGCTTTACGCATGTCACTCAAGTAATCCCAACCCCAGCCCTATGCAGTAAATTAATGTTACCACCCTCTGGGTCCAGGGCCCCTGAGACCACCCCTAGGTTGGATGACTCAGCACAGAGCTGTGCTCACAGCAAAGACTTAGTACCTGGAAAGGACACAAAAGGAAAGGCACGTGGGGTAGAGTGAGGAGATCAGGCGCAGCCCCAGAGGCCCCTCCCAGGGGGCGTGATCCCCAGCGATGAGCTGTGACGACATGTGAGATGTTGCCAACCAGGGACACTCCATAGGGATAGCACCCAGGGTTTCTGCGGAGGCTGCTCACATAGGCACCCTCTGCCTGGCATGGCACGAACCCAGCAAATTCCAAAATCCCTGAAGGAAAGCAGGTATTCAGTCCAAACTATCTGCATGTAGTTGGGGAACAGTCAGCCACTCTCACTAGTTAATGGTTGTGGGAACCCTCCCGAAACATAGGACCCCAGATGCTAGCCAAGGGCCGACCCTTGAAGCAGACCTTTCAGAGGACTACCGTCTCAGGCCTGCTGTGTGAACTCTTTTCTGTCCATCATTTTACAGGTGAAGGGAGCTGGCAGTGAGGTCAGCAAAAGGTACCTGCTCAAGGTCACCCTGGTGGTATGTTGGAGCCAGCATGGACCCAGGCAGTTTGGCTCCAGAGCTGCTGCTAACTTAGGTGCAAATATGCGATAGTAAGTAGCCTTGCAGTGACAGGGTTGAGATCCATCTAACTTCAAACCCTGTCTCCCTGTCTGCCTGCTTGCCTATGTGACAATAAGATATACTATTGAAAACATTAAGTTTACAGAAAACTTCAGTTAACAGTAAGGTTACTGTTTGTGGAGTACTTACTGCCCACTGAATCTTATGTAATTTATGTTTATATGCTGTTTAAATCTTCAGAACCATTTCAGAGATGAGAAAGCTGCCTCAGTAGGTTCCCTGAAATGGATGCAGTTCCTTTGTGTGGCTCTGCCCGGAGCTCCTGGGCCCTGCTCACCATGGTCCAAAGCTCTCTCTAAAGGCTCAGGATGTCTCCTCTATATGGCCGCCACTGATCTGAGCACGTGATCTCTCCCATTAAATCTGGTGCCTATTCCAGTTCCTGTTACTCCACTGATTTGTCACATATCCTTGAATAAACTACTTCATACTTTTATCTTGGTTTTCATCTTTAAAATGAGGAAAATATACCCAGCCATTTAGTAGGTGAATGATTTTCAAGAATTGTTCATCTTTGTCATATTTTCTAGTGTCCAACATGCTCTGAGCCTTGCCTCCTCCAACAGCTAGATAAATACGTTCAGATAAATCAGTTTAGACTGTAAGATTAGTATGACAAGTTTTCTACAGAAAAATGAATTAGGCCACGTTGTATTTGCATGGCACAGCTGCCTTCTATCAGCAAACTTGAGTGTAAATTTGATGCCATCTATCTTTTTTTTTTTATAAAGATGTTATTTACTTTTTTAGAGAGAGGGGTAGGGAGGGAGAGAGGGAGAGAAACATCAGTGTGTGAGAGATACATGGTTGCCTCTCGCACACCACCAACTGGGGACCAGGCCTGCAACTCAGGCATGTGCCCTGACTGGGAATTGAACCAGTGACCTTTTGGTTCGTAGGCTGGTGCTCAATCCACTGAGCCACACCAGCCAGGGTGACATCTACCTTTTTAAAATTGATGTTACTAGGTTTGAAATGTTCACACAATGTGGTGGCATTTGATAGCTTCACAGATGTACCAAAAGATTTCTGGATAAACTGAGATTATGGTGGAACATTATTGAAGTGAAGTGGCTTCAAGTGGAGAATAGCTACCCAAGAGCTGTGTTAGCACATAATTGGAATGAACCGTCAGGCACAAGAATTGTTAAGGTAGGGTGAATCTGCACCCTCTCTTGGCCAGAATGGTGAACAGGAAGCGGTGCTGAACTCCAGGAAGAAAAACAATGCTTAATCCCCTACAAAGAATGTAGGGGCGGCAAGGGTGGCGTCCCTGTGTTCCAGATGGTAGTCCCCACAAGTCCAGGAAGATTGTCCCCCAGTGTCCATCACAGTAGTCCCCACAGTATAAGGTGATGGTCCCACTGTGTCCGTCATGGCGGTCCCATCATGTCTCCATTTGATTCACCTGTCTGTCCCCTGCTGTGAGTACCTTTTCTTTTGAAATTTAGTTTTCAATTATAGTTGACACAAAATATTGTATTAGTTTCAGGGGTACAGCACAGTGATTAGACATTTCTGAGGGCATTTTCTTATGTCCACAGTTTGCTTTTGTGTGGGGGCCACATCTGCTCCTGGACCCTGGCAGAAACCTGTCGCAGCTGCCGCCACATCAGGCATTGTTAGAGCCACAAGTCACAGGCTGGGCAGGTGCAGTGAAAGTCCTCAGTGGCTGGATGTGGCACATCTGGGGCCAGGGCTGGGCAAGTGCACAGGAAGAAGTTACCTGCATGCACTGGGAATGCACAGAGGCACAGGTCCTGTTCAGGCTGCTCCCTGGGCTTCACAGTGGCTCCACTAAGCCCCCCAGCCTCTTGGGTTGCATAAGAATGGATCGTTCCCTGGGGACTCCAGGGCGACAGACATCTGGCACGAGCAGACATCTGTGTGCCTGCTCCTGCCCCAAATCACAGATGCCGGGTCACCACAGCGCCCCTGGGCCCTTCTGTGCCAAGATTGCCTGGCTCAGCCAAACACGTGTTGGGGTCCCACCTGGCTGGGTCCCAGAGGCCAAGTCTGTCATCAAGAGAATTCCACAGACACAAAGAGTGGAAGCTACCCTGCTCTTCACAGTTAGAATCAAATCATTTAAAAATGTTGCTATGCTTACTCTCTTACCAAGAGCTTCTTACAATGGCAAACTCCACGTGCTGGAAATAGGATGCCAGAGACTACCCGCGTGACAGATCCAAGGCATGCGGCGGGTCAGCAGAGAGCAAATCTGATTAGCATGGATGCACCAAGTCCCCACTTCCCTCCCCCCTGCCCACTCAGTGGAAGGGAGATTACTGCCCCCTCAGCTGGCAGAGCCCTGAGACGGCACTCACTCTGGAGACCCAACCCCAGGGGCCCCACTCCTTGTGGGAGGAAGGCATGGGGCACACCCGGGGGGCAGGAGTACCTGGGTGGGGACATACTGGGAAAGGGGTGTGGGGGCACACCTGGGGAGGGGGCAGCATGGACTTGGACCAGAGTGAGGGCAGCAAACCCTCATGGAGCCTTGCAGTATGAGGAGGGTTTGGCCAGATCAAGTACTAGCTTCTATCTTGAGAAAATGTTTTATTTTCTTTAGGTTCCTTTAAAAATTCTGAATTGCCATGAAATTAAAATCACATCTGAAGACGGCACACTATAATGTTTTATTTGTATTTAATCATTCTAATAATCACCTTTGCACCAATCAGAGCTTGGTGGGAACCAAGTCCGTCCACCTGTGTCCTCCTCTTGAGCGCCAGGACTGCGACATCCAGGCAGAGCCGCTCCCCTGGGCCCTGCAGAGAGCCCTGCCCGGACCTCAGAGTCTAAGGAGGCAGAACCTGGGCAGCAGGGGTGGGGTCATTGCAGGCACTGTGGTTTCTCTGCAGTGACAGACGCCCTCTCCCGAGGCCCTTTGGTTCCTTAACCTCGTGCTCCGGGCTCACCAGCAGCAGCAGAGCCCGAGCACGGCAAACCCCACGGCCCACGCTAGGCTGGCCCTGTAAACACCCAACCAGATGTCGGAGGCATCAGCACTGCAGACGGCCGAGGGCGTGGGGAAGCGGGTGGCTCCCATGCTCTTCACTTTCACTCTTTTCCCAGTTGGTTGTTTTCCGACATCTGTTCTGTGACATTTCCTCTTATTTCCTCCCCACTCATGCCAGCCCGATGTCCTGCCCCTCACCTCCTCTTTGCTACCACTCCCAGCCTGTACCGCACACGCAGCCCGGGACACACCCACGACCAGGACAGCCACTCTCGGTCCCCTGGTGCCTTTGTGCCCACCACTGTGATGGTGGCTTCTGCCGACCCCAGGGCATTTTCCGCTCCAACACACCCGCTGTGCTTTGATGCTAAAGTGGGCCCCGTGTCGTATCTACTGGGAGGCAGGGCTTCCTCTCCTATAGCGCCTAGCGGATACCACGAACAACTTTGACTAAGAAATGCTTTGGGTGATGGCGGTGAGGGCGCCAACGCTCTGCCCAAGCTGCCGGCCTGGGGCTGAAATGCGACCTGCCAGCTGAAATACCAGACCTGCTGTGGCCTGTTGAGGGGACTACTCCATTTGTTTCAGTGCCCTGGAAAAGTTTTCTAGGGCAGTTTTGAAAGCTTGCAGCAAGAAAGTTCCAAGTTCATTGCTTGTTTCTTGAATATCTGGGTCAAAACTCCCGAAGACTGGTGTGGAGACCTGGATGTCATCCCGGCCAGCCCGCAGCAGCACCCCACGCAAGTCCTCAGCGATGGTGTTGTATTTCTGCTGGTCGAATCTGGACATGGCCAGCTCGTCCTGGGGGTAGGCAGCACCCTCGGGGTAGCAGTCCTTGGGCACTGGGAACTCCACCCACCGCAGCTTGGGGAGCTCACAGAGAGCCGTGAAGAGGCGCCGCAGGGCAGAGGCGGACAGCGGGTTCCCCAGGAAGCGGAGCTCCTGGAGCTGGTGGCAGGGGCTCAGGGCCAGGATCAGCGTGCTCAGGTGGCGGTCCTCGATGCTGCACTCCTCCAGGGTGAGGACCCTCAGCGTCTGGGCGGCCCTGCCCAGCAGCCTGAAGAAGGTCGAAGGGAAAAGGTGGACTAGGCTGTGCCCGCTGAGGTCCAGCACCTCCAGGTGGGTGGCATGGGTGCAGTCTGCCAAGAAGGCCATGTCCGCGTGGTTCAGGGCGCAGTTGGCCAGGTCCAGCGCTCTCAGTGGGGTTCTCAGGGGGCTGCAGGGTGGGGTGGAAAACAGCAGATATGAGAGATGGTCCCAGCGTGAAGCTCTAGGGGCAATCAGGTGGATTCCGTCTCAGGGGCCAGCAGTCCACGACCGGAGGGCCAAAGCCACCAGCTGCCTGATTTTGTCCTGCCTGAGAGCTAAAATGGTTCTGATGTTTCAAAATAGTTGGACGAATCAAAAGAATAATAATAGTTTGTGATACGGGAAAATTATATGAATTTCAAATTCCAGTGGCCATGAATTAGGCGTCACTGGGACACAGCCTCGCTCATGCCTCTGTGCACTGTCTGAGGCTGCTCTGGGGTCAAAAAGGCAGAACCGCACCCTCGAGACCATGGTGTGGCTGCGTGGAGGGAAGAGTTAACTTTACCAAAGGCCCATCTGGCCTGTCCACAGCTCCTAAAAGGACGAATCCACGCTGTCAACACTTTGCAGGGTGACTGTAAGGAAGTGACCGCAGCGGTCTCTAGAAAATGTCTGCTCATAAGCTTGTTGTGGGGCAGTGAGATACATGTGAACTGGCAGGAAATGAAACACCCAGGTTTCATTCAAGAGCGAAAGCCACAAGGTTTTCGGGCTGGGAAGGGCCTTGGAGCCATCTATTCCAGGCTTCGCCTTGCCTGGGACCCAAAAGGCCTTCCCTTTGTGACGGAGGTGGCCTGACATCAATAAACACACAGCTGGGCTGCAACCCTGCTTTGGCCCAGGGTCCTCAAAGTCAGGAACAGCATGTACCACAGGTCCTTTGAGAGATGCACATGCTTTTTTTTTTTTTTGGTGTTTTTGATTTTTAAAAATATATTTTATCGATTATGCTATTACGGCTGTCCCATTTTCATCCCTTTCTTCCCCTCCACCACACCCCCATTCCCCACCCTTTAGTTTTTGTCTATGGGTCATACACATAAGTTCTTTGGCTTCTACATTTCCTATACTATTCTTAACCTCCCCCTGTCTGTTTTCTACCTACCATTTATGCTACTTATTCTCTGTACTTTTCCTCCTCTCTCCCCCTCCCACTCCTCTGTTGATATCCCTCCATGCCTTGTATAAATCCCTTTAACATTTCATACAATAAAGGATGGGTGATGATGAACTCCCTGAACTTGACCTTATCTGAGAAGCTCTTTATCTGCCCTTCCATTCTAAATGGTAGCTTTGCTGGATAGAGTATTCTTGGATGTAGGTCCTTGCCTTTCATGACTTGGAATACTTCTTTCCAGCCCCTTCTTGCCTGAAAAGTCTCTTTTGAGAAATCAGCTGACAGTCTTATGGGAATTCCTTTGTAGGTAACTGTCTCCTTTTCTCTTGCTGCTTCTAAGATTCTCTCCTTATTTTTAATCTTGGGTAATGTAATTATGATGTGTCTTGGTGTGTTCCTCTTTGGGTCCAAGTTCTTTGGGACTCTCTGAGCTTCCTGGACTTCCTGGAAGTTTATTTCCTTCACCAGCTTGGGGAAGTTCTCCTTCATTATTTGTTCAAATAAGTTTTCAATCCCTTGGTCTTCCTGTTCTCCTTCAGGCAACCCTATGACTTGGATATTGGGACGTTTAAAGATGTCCTGGAGGTTCCTAAGCCTCTCCTCATTTTTTTGAATTCTTGTTTCTTCATTCTTTTCTGACTGAATGTTTTTTTCTTCCTTCTGGTCCACTCCATTGATTTGAGTCCCAGTTTCTTTCTCATCCCAGTTGGTTCCCTGCACATTCCCCTCATTTCCTTTAGCGTATCCTTCATTTGTTCATCTAATTGCGACCAAATTTCCACCAATCCTGTGAGCTTCCTGATTACCAGTGTTTTGAAATGTGCATCTGATAGGTTGGCTATCTCTTCATCACTTAGTTGTATTTTTTTCTGGAGCTTTGATCTGTTCTTTCATTTGGGCCATTTTTTTTTTCTTGGCATACCTGTTACTTTAAGGGGCGGAGCCTTAGGTGTTCACCAGGGTGCGGTAACCCATGTGGTTGTGTTGTGATGCTGCCTGTGGGGGCGGAGCCTGAGCGAACAATGGTGCTTGCTCTGTTCCCGCACTTCCCCTGCTACCCACAAGCAAATTGGGTCCTTCTGGAGAGATGCACATTCTTGGTCTACCTGCACCCAGGTCGCTGGACCTGAGCCTGGTGTCACAGGAGGAAGTATGGCATCTTGTTCTCTATCCCTGCCCATCCTCCTGCTGGAGCTGCCTCCCCCAGCACCTCCTGCACCTATACTAAGTATGCATGGGGCACCTGGTATCTACCCATGATCCTGCATGGTTGAGTACTTGCTGTCTACCCCACAGTGTGCTCTGGGTGTCCCTGCTTGGCTCCATGGGTGAATGTTTCTCTTCCCATTTTTTTCATGCCAGGTCCACCCACAAGGAAATCCAGTCAATCCTCCCTCACATCAAGTCCACGTCTGAGCTCTGCTCACCACCTGGCCTGCTCACAGGCGATCCTTCCCCCGTCTCTTACCAGCAATCGGCAGGACCTCCTGTGTGAAAAAAGGTCAACAGAGCAGGCCTGACTGTTGCCCTTGGGAGGCCTGCATCTGGAGCTTGGATTTAGGGAGGGTCCTGCCACCCAGGAGGACCCTTGGATGGGTGGTGCCTGGCCTTCCATTGTTTGTACAAACAACATGGTTCGTACCAAGCCTCTGCTTCTTTCTGGGGTATGGAACCCACCTGTTAGTACCCAGAAAACACGCTGGGCATGGGTGTCTAATGAGCCCCCTGGTAGCCCTGGCTGGTATGGCTCAGTGGATTGAGCACCAGCCTGTGAACCAAAGGGTCACTGGTTCGATTCCCAGTCAGGGCACATGCCTGGGTTGCAGGCCAGGTTCCCCAGTGCAGGGTTCACAAGAGGCAACAAGCGACCACACATTGTTGTTTCTCTCTCTCTCTTTCTTTCTCACTCCCTTCCCTTCTGTCTAAAAATAAATAAATAAAATCTTTAAAAAATAACATGTAGTTAAAAAAAAAATAAAAAGAACCCCTGGTAGATGGCACCTACATGGTGCTGAGGGATAAAGCGTGTCCAGGAACTCCACTGGGAGGTGATCTGGGAACTCCTGCCTGACCTCACCACCCCACCCTGCCTCGTCCCACATACTTTCTCTCTGTGGATTGTGCTGTGTCCTTTTTCTAACAGATCACAGCTGTGAGGACAACTGTGCGCTGAGCCCTTCTAGGAATCACCAAACCTGGGTGGTCTTGGGGGCCTGACGCCTCCTACAGGGGTCTCCTCACCCCTCCATCCAGGTGTGTTGTGTGGACCAAAGAGGCCAGAGTGGCCCTTGGAAATATGAACAGATGATGCCACCCTCTTGTTCGGAACTTCCGGGGCTGCAGCCCTTCACTCTTTTTCTCCTTTCCCCTGTCCCCTCCTTCACACCGCCCTCCCCTGATGACCCCTGGCCCTGCCACACCCCAACTTGGACCTTATGCAGTAACTTCCCTTGGACCCCCCTTTCCAGGTTACTGTGCAGGAAACTATTCCTCAGTCTCAGAGGTGACCTCAGGAGTGTGCCTTCCGTGACGCCCTCCATGCCTGGACCTTCCAGGGGCCTTAGACAGGCCCTCAGCAACCAGCACAAATGAAATACGCTGTGGAGCACAGGCTCCATCCATTGGAGGGTCAGAGTGTGCTGGGCAATGGGAAGGTGTTTCAGGGGCTGCATACACAACACAGCCCAGCCAGGCTTGTGACAGGTCCTTCTGGCTGTGGAGCACATTCCCCAACACAAAGGCACAAGTGGGTTGAGGACCCAGGCCCGCCAAATGCGGGACTGTCCTAAAGGCGCCCAAGAGCCAGCCGCCCATCAGAGTTTTACTTGTACGTGGGCGTGGCGGCCACCCTTCTTTGGGTCAGGAGATTGTGGTCCTGTGGGGGACAGGAGGAGGAGCCTTCCTGCCTCTACCTGGCAGACCTGGGATGGAAGAGCAGGGATGGGGAGCCAGGGCACCTGGAGGGGAAGGAGGGTGTGTGGCCTCGGGCCATCTGGGCTGGCAGCTTCTGGATTCCATTTGTGTAAAAGAGAAACACCTGTAAGCCAAGGACTCCCTAAACTAGGAAAGAAACCTTCATACTCCCTGGCTCAAGAAATGAGAAGTTCAATTTTCTATACACTTTTATAAGTATATTCATGGCGGGTGGGCACCAAAGGGACCCAACAGCCCTCCTGGTGCTCCCACCCCTGTGTGGTGGCTGGCTCCTCACCACCGTGATGAGGCCGAAGTGAGAACACGTTCTCGAGAGGAGGTTACAAGGACGGCCTCCCCACTGGGTGCTCTGGCCCTTGGATGAGCAGCCAGAGGCTTGTGGAGAGCCTGTGTGACACAAAGCCCAGGCCACCTGGGCCTGGTGAGTGAACCTGGAAGCAGATCGCCCACTTTCCTGCCCAACCAAGCCTTCAGGGAGACCGCAGCCCACCAACAGCCAGAGGCAACCTTGAGGTAAGCTTTCATGTTCAGCCCAGTGCTGGAGTAGTTTGTTACAACAGCAAGTGGTTAACACAATATAATACAGTTACTTCCGTGTTATTGGTTTGCTAATCAGTAGTTTTCTCTTTTGCTTAATGACCGGAAACAGTGCTACATCCTCTCCCCCCACCCCACTTCTCTAGTCTGGCCCCTTCTGCTGATTTGATCCTCTTGTAAGTCACAAGGTACATCTTTAGCTCAGCCTCCAAGAAGGCCCCAGGTTGCCCTGACCCAGATCGGCAGCTGTGCGCATACACTGCACCCACCCTGCAGCCTCCCTCTGGTCACCCCAGACTCACCCAAGCAGTTTCTGGATCTTGCCCGACAGTGTGGAGAAAGCCACACTCAGCTCGGTGAGCTGGGTCATCTGGCTGAGCTCCCAGGCGATGGAGGTGAAGAGGGTGTCCTCATCCTCTGCGGTTGGGGTGCAGGCCACAGGGGGCCTATCAAAGGCCTTGGCAGGCAAGGTGAGCGAGGTCAGCTGGGGGAAGTGCACCTGGGCCAGCAGCTGCTGCACGTGGCCAGCGTGCAGCCGCACGTTGTGCACCACCTGCAGCCTGCGCAGCTCGCCTGGCCTGGCCAGACACAGCACCTGCAGGAGCTGACTGGGGTCTAGGCTGTCTGCCCGGAAGGACAGGCAGTGCACGCGCAGTGGGGCGGGGCCAGCCGGCGCCAGGGCCTGCACCACAGCCTGGAAGTTTCCATCGGTGACGAAGAGATCAGCTAGGACCTTTATGGAATGCCGGGCTGCATGGGGGCCTGCCTGCAGGTCACAACAGGTCCTGGCCAGCAGCTCGGTGCGGCCCCACCTGCCCAGCGCCCTCCCACAGGGGCACTGCTGCACCTGCACATCTCGGACTCCCATGAGGTCAGCCAACTGCAGCCGCTGCCGGCTCCTGCCCTGGAGCACGTGGTCTGCCAGGCCCCTCACGCAGGCCTCCAGACAGGCCCTGCAGGCCCGGTCCCGCAGGTCTTCTGGGTGGTCTGCGCTCGGCCCCAGCAGGGCGCCCAGCAGGAACTCTTCCAGTGGCCAGCACTCCAGCAGAACTCGGATGACCTCCGCCTGCTCCAGCAAGTAGCTGGCTTTGAACAGAAGTGGGTAGAGGTTGTGAGCCACACTGTCTAGGCTCTGCAGGGCCACCTGGGGGTGGGACACCAGGGCCTCAGCAGAAGCAAAGCGTAGTGACTTCATCATGTCTGTCTGCAGTGGGAAAGGCAGGACAGTGCTCTCCCCTCGTGATTCTCCCAAAGACATGGGTATGCCCTCCTCCCCTATTTTTAACTGCAGCTGCTGTGAGCAGCTTGCCTTTGGGAGGGAGGTGGCCAGCCAACCCTCTGGTCATCTGATGGTTATTTTGGTCCTGGGTGCCTGTTGGGCTCTGGGCGAGGTGTCTGGCAGTGGCTGGCTTGTCTTAGTGGAGATCAACTGGTAAAAGCAGAGCTGAGTGCTTAGCTCAGGGGGGGTCTGGGACGCAGAAAAGTGTGGCCCATGCCCACTGCAGGCATGGCCTGTACTTGGGAGCCCTGAGCCTGCCCCACAGTCATGGAGCAGAGAACAAAGTCGGCCCCCGGGAGTTGGAGTCCGCCCCTGCTGTATGTCTGCAAATAGGGACTTGGTACCAAGAATGGGGGAGGGCACCTCTGACAACTTTCACGATCGCAAGAAAAGACAAATACCACCAGCCCCATGACGTGTCGACACTGCTTCATCCATGCAGGTGGTTGGTTCCTTGTGGGCCTGCCTGACAGCAGGCGAGAGAGGAAGGCTCAGCATCCCGCCACCCCCCGCAGTGTCCTCATCTGTGACCACAGGACCCAGGGGGTGGGCGGTGACGCAGGTTGGATGGCAGGCCCTGGGACCTGCGATGCCTCCCTAACGGGGTGTTCACTCACTCTGAGAGGTGGCGGAACACGATGTTCCAAATACGCCACCTCAGCATAGGGAATACTTCGAGCTAAAGGAACTTGAGCACAGCAGGTGCGCTGAACTCCCCATCTCCTCCCGAAAGCAGGAGCTAAATTTCCATGTGGAAGTCACCTCCCTGCACCAGGACAGGTGGAGCTCAAGGCCACAGAATTCTGAGCAGACCAACCTCAGGAAGCACATCACCTTCCTTTACTTTTCCACGATCGCCTCTTTGCTCAACTTAGAGAAATGCTTGGGCTTATGTGCTTGGGGTCTTCATTTCCTGTGAGGGCGCCCACATCACCCAAACCTTATGTTAAATAAATCAGTTTACTTTTCTCTTGTTAACCCATCTTTTGTTACTAAGGTGGCTGGAGAAGCATTTCCTCCCTACAGAGCCTGGGCATCAATTGCTGTTAACTGATTATTGAGTGAGTAACACCGCCGTCCCCAACGCGCATGGGCACACACTGCCAGTCACCATCGTTTGGGGCAGGGCTGGAGCAGTCAGCGCACAGGCTGCCTGGACAAGCACAGGTCTGGGGGGAATCCCAGCTGGGACAGAGGTACAGAGAGAGATAAAGGGCAAGAGAAGGAGGGGGAGAGGCAGAGAAAGGCAGTGGGAGGAACGGAGGTGCTGAGGGGTGTGGCCCCTCCCTCAGGATCCTGTCAGGCAGCTGTCCCTCTGAGCCTCACTGTGCCTCAGCTCCCAGGGTGGAACCACCACAGTCAGGCAGGCGAGGTGTGGGCGTGAGGCAGTGGGACTTTGCCTGGCATTACTAGGGGGTGTTCCGCGTGGATGTGGACACCAGAGTGAGACCTTGCTGTCCCAGCCATGCCCCCTCCCTTGCAGGAGTTGGGCTCCCTGGTGACGTAGGTGACATTCAGGAGATGCATAACCACGTGGTAGAAACATGTCCCATTTATTTCTGTTCCTAAAGTCTGGGACAAGTCAGCACTAAAAAAAGTAGCAAAACAGTTTACACAGCTGGCAAATCACAGTGGTGGCCCCTGCCACTACCACTCCCGGTCTCGTTGGTCCATGAAGTTGGGAGGAGGAGGGGGAGTGGGGGAAGCTCACTACAGGCCTGGCATCTCCCTGGCTCTCCCTGCTTCTGACTCAAGTCACCCGGTGAGGGGAGTCCTCTCGGGCACTGTCCACACTGGCAGGGCCTCCCAGCACTGGCTCCGCAGGGCTTCAGGCTAAACTGCTGTGCCCCTGCCCCATCCTGGCACCTACCTGGGAAGTGGGGTATAGCCTTGTCTCAGACTCACAGGTGGAGACTGTGCCCCTCAGCCTAACTCGAGTACCGCTCCGATGACCACATACAATTTACTAAAAACGAAAGAGAACTGAGATTCCCATTATACTTGCCCTGCGTCTGGGATGCACTTCCATGGGGACCATCACCCATGGCCCAAGTTGCCTGGAAGGTGGGGAAACACAGTCCCGAGGGTCACCATTCTCTGAGGCCCGAGAATGTCTGGGCCTCTGCACAGATCGAGGGTCTATGTGCTCCCACCATGGTGGGAAAGGCCTGGCCGTACAGGGTGTCCATGCTGGATGGGGTGGAGGAGGAGCTGGACAGGAAGGACGAAAGGGAGGCCTGGCCGTGCCCAGGTGGGGGGAGGGTGGGGATGACTTCAGGCCTCATGGGGAGTGTGACTGAGTAGCCCGAGTAGCCTGTGGCTGGGGGCCGAGTGTGTCAGGAGACCGCAGCTTTGGTGTTTCACCCAGACCTCACACACAGGTCTGGGCCGAGGCTCCTCTGTGCTCTGCCTGGGGTTCTCCTTGGAGGGGCCACATCTTGTCCAGATCTCAGAGCTGTCAAAAGAATGACCCAGTTACGCACATGCGCTGGCGTCTTCCCACTGGCCCCTCAGCGCCCCCAGGTCTGTCACAGCACAGAGTCCTCGTCTGTGAGGCTCTACAGGGGTCCTCATACCCCTAGAGGCACCCTCGGCTCAGGGACACACAGCCTTTCTAAGAAGCACTTGGGGACAGGCAAGGACAGGACAGGGCACCATGAACAAGAGCCTCGGTGAGGCTGACCTCGCTCGTGGCAGGTCTGGGCCAGGATGGGAGTGGCAACTGGCAGCCCTCAGCCAACACCATGGGGTGCGCGTGGGTGAAATGGTTTTGGCCCCGAGATGTTTCAGGTCTGTATTTGCTGTTCTGACCCTGGAACATGAGTGTGTGTGCGCGCACGCGTGTGTGTGCGTGTGTCTCACCAGCAGCCACCAGCAGCCACTCATGTGAACAGAAATCACTGATAATTTCACACGTGGTTTGCGGAAAACCGTCTATTTTAGGCACGAGGGATCCACGTGTATGTGTAGATTTGTAATTGGCTCTGGGACCTACATGTGCACCGAGGGTGATCAGTGAAGGGAGGCTGTGGAAGGTGGTGGGGATGGTGGGAGTGGGTGGGCGGGGGTTCTTCTCTGGAGTGTGAGCATGGAACTCGGGCCCAGATGTCTCCTGCAGCTTTGTGCCTCCCCCACTGCCCGCTGAGACCGTCCAGGCCTTGCGACTTCTGTGGCTCCCACCAAGGGCGGTGGCCCCCATGCAGTGTGCAGTGCCATGTGCCTGCTGCAACTTGGATTCGAAGCGTGATGGGAATCCCCACATGGAATCCTGGACAGCATGAGTGGCAGCCCCGGCCAAGACGCAGCCTCATCTGTGGACAATCACGGGCCGAGATTCTGCCACGGGGCATGGGCAGGTGGGAGTGGGTGTCAGGGAGGCCCCATTTGCAGGAGAGGACTCCAGGTCCCCTTGGGCCGCTCCTGATAGGGGGTACTCTGGAGGGTGCCCAGAGGCAGGCGCGGATGGAGGTCTCCGCTGCTTGGCCTGGCCTCTGGGGAGTGACCAACTGCACCAGGGGCTGAGGGGCCTGACCCTCCTGTCAGAGAAAGAACTGAGCTCTCAGAAATGGCTGGATGCTGGCCTCGGATATGCCGGTTACGGGGGGGTTTAGGCAGTGAACCCCCTAGGGAGGTTAGTCAGGGAGATGGGGGAGCAGGCGAGCAGCCCTGCCTGGCCAATGCGCCCCTCCCTCAGTGCTAATGTCTGGCTGTGCCATCGCAATTTCGAAGCATCTACAACAGGCAGAGACACCGTCAGGCAGCCTGGGTGGTGGCAGTGTGCCCAGCACCTTAGGGATTACGGTGGACGAGAGAACTCCTCATACACTGGGGAAGCTGGGAAAGCCTGTTACTTGTGGAGTGGTTTGCCTGTCACTCAAACTGCTGTCCAGAAGCCTAAGACATGATGGGTTTTGTTCTAACAAAAGGGGGGGTTCACTATAGAATCAGTGTCACTGGTCGTCCCGAGTGATCTAGGACATGGGAACCAAACACCTGTTCCCTGACTCTCAGCCCTGCACACCCTTCAAATCAGACCATCCCTTCTGATGCTGCCGGGGGTGCACTGTGGGCGTCACCCCAGAACTGCAGATGTGCTTGCAGAGTGACGCTTATGACCTGGGGTGGGTGAAGGCTGCTGTACCCACGGGCCCAGCCACATCCTGAGGAAAAGATCGCTTTGTTTCCTGTCTGACTGGCCCCTCTCCTGGGCCACTTCAGTCCCTCCCTTTCAGGGGTGATGTCTCTGAGTGCACACCCAGGATAATGTTGGGGGCCTCCTCCTAAAACAGGCTGGGCCCCAGGCACCCTCCGAAGGTAAAAGTACACATTGGCATCAGTTCGGGGAAACACTGATTTGCCAGGTCTGT